>CM040806.1:910000-922500 GCA_022829025.1 Squalius cephalus
ACTTGCTTCATTACTGGATGAATCAGCATTTTTGAACGAATCTCTTGAATAAATGATTCAATGACTCACTCATATAGACTTCACTTGCTTCATTACTGGATGAATCAGCATTTTTGAACGAATCTCTTGAATAAATGATTCAATGACTCACTCATAAAGACTTCACTTGTTTCATTACTGGATGAATCAGCATTTTTGAACGAATCTCTTGAATAAATTATTCAATGACTCACTCATAAAGACTTCACTTGTTTCATTACTGCATGAATCAGCATTTTTGAACGAATCTCTTGAATAAATGATTCAATGACTCACTCATAAAGACTTCACTTGTTTCATTACTGCATGAATCAGTGTTTTTGAACAAATCTCTTTTTGTCTCAAAAGTGTTTTTGACTCACTCAAAGACTTCACTTCATTAAATCAATTTTCAGTAATAAAAAAGAACATCAATTGAAAAATGTATTTAACATGTAATAATGTATCAATAATATGATCTATTTTTTAATAAAATCTGTTTTCTAATTTTTTTTATTTAACATAAAAAATGGTGGTAATAATTTGAATTCAAAAACTTATTTAAAATGTATTTAATATTATTAAATTTATATATTTAAATATTAACAAATTAATATTTAAATAATTTCAAAAACCAATGACTTCACTTGATTAATTACTGGAAGAATCAGTGTTTTTGAACGGATCTCTTGAATGAATGATTCAATGACAGGCGTGATTTTAACAGTCGCTTGTCTCCACCTACTGGTGTAACGATGTAATTGATACAATCTTTGTTTGAGTTACTTTCTAAAGGTGATTTACTCTATTCTGATCTCTACTGTACACATCAGTGTTTACATCTGAACTATAATCTTTTACCCCAGTACTTCTGTGATAATCTGAATCTGGACTGTAAGACAGAAATAATGTGTGTTGAAAAGACGGTTAGTGAAGCTGTTTCATGACCACGGCTCTCTCTGGACCAGAACACAGATCTGAATGTTGGAATCGAGCACTGCAGTGAAAGCGGGCGCTCACCCCAGCAGGATCTTGACGTGGATCTCTTTGTTGGTGCGCGAGACGGCGTTCAGGGTCAAGATCTCGGCGTCGTACCAGAAGCCTCGCTCCTCGGGAAGCTCCAGGTTATAGTTGACCATCACCACATCTCCCACCTGGAGCTGGTCGAAGCTCAGAAGAGTTCTGGCCCGCGGACGCACGTCATCCGGGCTCATCGGGACCACGCCGTTCTCCGGGTAACTGAAACAAGACCAGCGTCATCAGCGTCATCAACGAACGAATGTTTAACTAGAGACTGAACCACAGATGGCCGAGAGAAACATCATGTGCTTCACCAAAACTGAGAACTGCAATAATGACTGTTTTCAAACAGGTTTCCTGAGCACTGCCCTCTTCTGCCATTGGTCAGTCAAACGGGTAGCCCCGCCCCCAAACTCACTCCATTGGGTCAGAAGTTGACATGTTCGGGCTTGTTTTTAACAAGAGTCACAAGATAAAACTGCGAATGATTTATTTAAAGAAGGGTTTCCGAAACTTGGGTTAACGAAAGCTAATTAGATAATAAAAAAAAAAATATATATATATACAAATTTTTTTTTAAGTGCAAACAGTCAAAATAAAACACTTACTAAAAATAAAGTATATAAATATTAAATAAAAAATAAAAACGACTAAAATGTATTTCATATAAATTATCAAATTAAAAGATCATTTAAAAAATGTAATCATATATCATAAAAATGTCAAATTAATATGAATCTATGAATAAAAACAAAACAAAATTAAAGCCGTCAAAATAAAAATGTTTTTTTTAAGTAATAATATAAAAACAATAATAATAAAACAAAAATGTTTAAAATCTCAAAAAGTAAATAATAAATAATAAGAAACAATCAAAATAAAACACAAAAAATGTATTCATATACATTTTCAAATTGAAATAAATATTTCTAAAACATAAATCAAAATAAAAATTGCTAAAAATAAATTAAATCATAAAAATGTCAAATAAAAAAATAAAATAAGAACAGTCCAAATAAAACACTTGCTAAAAATTTATTAAATCAAAAAAATGTCACATCAAAATAATTTTAAAATAAATAACTGAACACTCTTGCCAAAAAAAGAAAGAAACGAAAACCTATATTTTATTTGTAGACCTGCATGTCATGTGACCATGAACTGACATCAGAGAACCGTGAACATGTGAATGATAAACCGCTGAACTATGAACTTCTGAGGGGACGTTATTCGGCTGATTTGATCACCTATAACCTGCCGTATATCAGACGCCTTGATCTCTAGATCTCGACAGAAACGAGTCATTCTGAACGTTTTCATCCCACGCCACGACACGAATCTCCCGAGGATACACACGTCACATCAGTGGTGAAACACACACGTCTCGTACAACACGCCATTTTGAGGAGCAACGACACTAAGTGGAGTTTCAGAAAACATCTGGAAGAAACACTGTCGCTCTGACCGCATTCACGCTCCGTAACAATGGCTGAAAACACACACACACACACACACACACACACACACACACACACACTCACACACACACACACTCTATTAATGCTGCTCTGAAAACACCATCACATGAGAAACAACGAACAGCAGACGTGAAGATTAAGACTGGAAACAGTGTGTGTGTGTGTTTCTGTCTGTCCATCTGTCTGTCTGGATCCGCTCTCACTCTTCTGATGCTCGACACGCTCATGTTCTGAATATCAATATCAATAACACACACACACACACACACACAGAAAGCAGCAGAAAAACCTTGTGTGTATGTGTGTGTGTGTTAATGTGTGTATGTGAATGAGTGTGTTAATGTGTGTGTGTGAGAGAGTGAGAGTGTGTGTGTGTGTGTTAATGTGTGTGTGTGTGTGTGTATATGTGTGTGTGTGTGTGTGTGTGTGTTAATGAGGGCGTTTCTTCAGCTCCGGGCTCGTCTGACCCCGTGGACTCCAGAAAATAAACAGATTTCTTCAGTCTACTGATAACATTCTTCATCAGTCCTGCTCATCATCATCATCAGTTATTGTTTATCATGTACCGTTACTGCTTCCTGTTTACCTGATGATGATCTGATGTGTTCATCGGTGTAAAACTGATGAGTCCCGAGACTCCCGACAGTGTTTAACGCTGAATGAAGTGATGGTGTTTATCCGTCACAGGCTTCAGGCGTATCGCACGAACACACACATTTCTGCTGTCGGCACACACTAGTCATCTTCCTAACATCGATTCAAGATTCACTATATCTGTCAATATTACATCTATTCAATTTATATCAACATCACAACGGTGCAGCGAACGCTCAATCAATCGCCGCCTACAAATGCATTCGTTGAGCCAAAATCACACACTTCCATATGCAGATATCCATTACTTTAGTAATCGAGTATTTTACCGATTATTCCATCGATTAATCGGATAAAAAATAGATCCAACAGCCTTTAAAATGACTTAAAACACAAATATATAATAATAAGCAACAATAAATCCATCTCAGACAAAATTAATGTGCGATTCATTTGAGTTTAATTCGATTCATTAATTGCACTTAGGGTAATAATCGATGTAATCGCTCGACCGCCCTATAGATGCAGTGAGTGCTTTTCCTTTCCTTTTAAAAGCTGATAAGTGTATTTATTCTGCGATCATAACTACGCATGATTATATGGCTGAGTTATGAGTGAGTTATGGCTGAGTTATGGCTGAGTTATGAGTGAGTTATGGCTGAGTTATGGCTGAGTTATGGCTGAGTTATGAGTGAGTTATGGCTGAGTTATGGCTGAGTTATGAGTGAGTTATGGCTGAGTTATGGCTGAGTTATGAGTGAGTTATGAGTGAGTTATGAGTGAGTTATGGCTGAGTTATGAGTGAGTTATGAGTGAGTTATGGCTGAGTTATGAGTGAGTTATGGCTGAGTTATTGAGGGAGTTATGGCTGAGTTATGAGTGAGTTATGGCTGAGTTATGAGTGAGTTATGGCTGAGGTATGGCTGAGGTATGGCTGAGTTATGGCTGAGTTATGAGTGAGTTATGGCTGAGTTATGGCTGAGTTATGAGTGAGTTATGAGTGAGTTATGGCTGAGTTATGGCTGAGTTATGGCTGAGTTATGGCTGAGTTATGAGTGAGTTATGGCTGAGTTATGAGTGAGTTATGGCTGAGTTATGGCTGAGTTATGGCTGAGTTATGAGTGAGTTATGGCTGAGTTATGGCTGAGTTATGAGTGAGTTATGGCTGAGTTATGGCTGAGTTATGAGTGAGTTATGAGTGAGTTATGAGTGAGTTATGGCTGAGTTATGAGTGAGTTATGAGTGAGTTATGGCTGAGTTATGAGTGAGTTATGGCTGAGTTATTGAGGGAGTTATGGCTGAGTTATGAGTGAGTTATGGCTGAGTTATGAGTGAGTTATGGCTGAGGTATGGCTGAGGTATGGCTGAGTTATGGCTGAGTTATGAGTGAGTTATGGCTGAGTTATGGCTGAGTTATGAGTGAGTTATGAGTGAGTTATGGCTGAGTTATGGCTGAGTTATGGCTGAGTTATGAGTGAGTTATGGCTGAGTTATGAGTGAGTTATGGCTGAGTTATGGCTGAGTTATGAGTGAGTTATGGCTGAGTTATGGCTGAGTTATGAGTGAGTTATGAGTGAGTTATGGCTGAGTTATGGCTGAGTTATGAGTGAGTTATGAGTGAGTTATGGCTGAGTTATGAGTGAGTTATGAGTGAGTTATGGCTGAGTTATGAGTGAGTTATGGCTGAGTTATGGCTGAGTTATGAGTGAGTTATGGCTGAGTTATGGCTGAGTTATGAGTGAGTTATGAGTGAGTTATGAGTGAGTTATGAGTGAGTTATGGCTGAGTTATGAGTGAGTTATGGCTGAGTTATGAGTGAGTTATGGCTGAGTTATTGAGTGAGTTATGGCTGAGTTATGAGTGAGTTGTGGCTGAGTTATGAGTGAGTTATGGCTGAGTTATGAGTGAGTTATGGCTGAGTTATGAGTGAGTTATGGCTGAGTTATGAGTGAGTTATGGCTGAGTTATGGCTGAGTTATGGCTGAGTTATGAGTGAGTTATGAGTGAGTTATGGCTGAGTTATGGCTGAGTTATGAGTGAGTTATGAGTGAGTTATGAGTGAGTTATGGCTGAGTTATGAGTGAGTTATGAGTGAGTTATGGCTGAGTTATGAGTGAGTTATGAGTGAGTTATGAGTGAGTTATGGCTGAGTTATGAGTGAGTTATGAGTGAGTTATGGCTGAGTTATGAGTGAGTTATGGCTGAGTTATGAGTGAGTTATGGCTGAGTTATTGAGGGAGTTATGGCTGAGTTATGAGTGAGTTGTGGCTGAGTTATGAGTGAGTTATGGCTGAGTTATGAGTGAGTTATGGCTGAGTTATGAGTGAGTTATGGCTGAGTTATGGCTGAGGTATGGCTGAGTTATGAGTAAGTTATGGCTGAGTTATGAGTGAGTTATGGCTGAGTTATGGCTGAGTTATGAGTGAGTTATGGCTGAGTTATGGCTGAGTTATGAGTGAGTTATGGCTGAGTTATGGCTGAGTTATGAGTGAGTTATGAGTGAGTTATGGCTGAGTTATGGCTGAGTTATGAGTGAGTTATGAGTGAGTTATGGCTGAGTTATGAGTGAGTTATGAGTGAGTTATGGCTGAGTTATGAGTGAGTTATGGCTGAGTTATGGCTGAGTTATGAGTGAGTTATGGCTGAGTTATGGCTGAGTTATGAGTGAGTTATGAGTGAGTTATGAGTGAGTTATGGCTGAGTTATGAGTGAGTTATGGCTGAGTTATGAGTGAGTTATGGCTGAGTTATTGAGTGAGTTATGGCTGAGTTATGAGTGAGTTGTGGCTGAGTTATGAGTGAGTTATGGCTGAGTTATGAGTGAGTTATGGCTGAGTTATGAGTGAGTTATGGCTGAGTTATGAGTGAGTTATGGCTGAGTTATGGCTGAGTTATGGCTGAGTTATGAGTGAGTTATGAGTGAGTTATGGCTGAGTTATGGCTGAGTTATGAGTGAGTTATGAGTGAGTTATGAGTGAGTTATGGCTGAGTTATGAGTGAGTTATGAGTGAGTTATGGCTGAGTTATGAGTGAGTTATGAGTGAGTTATGAGTGAGTTATGGCTGAGTTATGAGTGAGTTATGAGTGAGTTATGGCTGAGTTATGAGTGAGTTATGGCTGAGTTATGAGTGAGTTATGGCTGAGTTATTGAGGGAGTTATGGCTGAGTTATGAGTGAGTTGTGGCTGAGTTATGAGTGAGTTATGGCTGAGTTATGAGTGAGTTATGGCTGAGTTATGAGTGAGTTATGGCTGAGTTATGGCTGAGGTATGGCTGAGTTATGAGTAAGTTATGGCTGAGTTATGAGTGAGTTATGGCTGAGTTATGGCTGAGTTATGAGTGAGTTATGGCTGAGTTATCAGCATCTTCAACAAAACTAGCAAACAAATCACACCGTCCAACAAACCCGGATCTGAACACAGAACACACCGACTCATTTAAGACATCTAATGTATTAAAAACACACAATCATATTCAATATTCTACTAATATGATGATGACCTAGCTTTTTCGTAAGTGCTTCTTGTCTTATTGTGAATGATTCATCAGCGAACGCTATTATAAAGAAATAAATATTCAGATATTTTGTCTGGAACTTCTGCTTGCTTTCACACATTATTAACAGAAACTACGAGTGTGAGCAGATTTATATAATTGACTGTTAATTGATTTGTTCATGGTTTGAGGTTTTTAGCATTTAAACAAACAAACAAACAAAAAATATAATTTAAACATGATGTATTTATTTATGTTAAAAACCTTATAAATAATTTTAGATATTAATATAAATAATCTTAAAAAGTTGCTGTGGGGAAAAATAAACATGTTTAAATAAAACATTTTTTAAATGCTAAAAAGAGAAATCATTTTAAATATTAATATATAAAACAGTTGTTGTGGGGACAAAATAAAAAAATATGATTTTAGTTTACATGTTTTTAAGTTTTTAACATTTAAACAAACAAACAGATGTTATTATTTAAACATGCTTTATTTATTTATTTATTTAAAAAACCCAAGAAATCATTTTAAATATTAATATAGTTGTTGCGGAGACAAAAATATATGTATGTTATCATTGCACATATTTTTAGTTTAGCATTTAAATAAACAAATAATATTATTTAAACATGTTTTATTTTATTTAGCATTTAAATGCTAAAAAACTATTCTAAATATTAATTTTAATATACATTTATTGAAATATTAATATATTAAAAACAGTTGTTGTGGAGACAAAATAAAAAATGATGTCAGTTTACGTGTTTTTAAGTTATCAACATTTAAATAAACAAATATATTATTATTATTCAAATTAGTTTTATTCATTTATTTAAAAAAAAAACTAAGACTTTAGATCATTTTAAATATTTAAAAAATATGGTGTCATGTTTTTAGGTTTTTAACATTTAAATAAATAGATTTTTATATTTTTGTTAAAACTGAAAGACAAATCATTTTAAATATTAATATTAAAATAAGTAGTTGTGGAGACAAAATAAAAAATATGATGTTTTTAAGTTATTAACATTTAAATAAACCGACACATTTTTGTTTTATTCATTTTTTTTTAAAGACTTTAGATCATTTAAAAAATAAAAAAAATAAATTGTAATGACATGTATTTAAGTTTTTAACATTTAAATAAATAAGCAATGCTATTATTAAACTTTTTTAAAATTTATGTTAAAAACCTAAGACAAACCATTTTATGACATGATGACTATTATAAAGTATATATGACAGGTCATAAAATCACGTTTGGGCTTGTTCACAATCATGTCGACTGTATCTGGGCCACATTGTGTCTTAATATCTCAGAGCAATCAAATTTATGGCATTTGGAACCAATTGGGTTTGATGCGCGTCTGATCTCTTAAACGCTGGCGGTTTCTTTACAAAGTCCACAGTTCTCTTCAAAGAAGACACTAGAAGTGTGTGTCTGTCGGAGAAGTGTGTGTCTCTCGGAGAAGTGTGTATCTGTCAGGGACGGCAATACTGACAACATCCAGAAACAACTCGACAACTGACAACTCGTCAGAAACACCAGCGATTTCAAACCGTGTTGAGCCCCGCCTCCACTCACTCACTCAGCTCAGAGATCCACTGGTTGGCGATCACACGTTGATATGATTGGTTACAAGGTAGTTTGTGACGTCAGAAACACCAGCGATTTCAAACCGTGTTGAGCCCCGCCTCCACTCACTCACTCACTCACTCACTCAGCTCAGAGATCCACTGGTTGACGATCACTCGTTGATCTGATTGGTTACAAGGTAGTTTGTGACGTCAGAAACACCAGCGATTTCAAAGCGTGTTGAGCCCCGCCTCCACTCACTCACTCACTCAGCTCAGAGATCCACTGGTTGACGATCACACGTTGATCTGATTGGTTACAAGGTAGTTTGTGACGTCAGAAACACCAGCGATTTCAAAGCGTGTTGAGCCCCGCCTCCACTCACTCACTCACTCACTCACTCAGAGATCCACTGGTTGACGATCACACGTTGATCTGATTGGTTACAAGGTAGTTTGTGACGTCAGAAACACCAGCGATTTCAAAGCGTGTTGAGCCCCGCCTCCACTCACTCACTCACTCACTCAGAGATCCACTGGTTGACGATCACACGTTGATCTGATTGGTTACAAGGTAGTTTGTGACGTCAGAAACACCAGCGATTTCAAAGCGTGTTGAGCCCCGCCTCCACTCACTCACTCACTCAGCTCAGAGATCCACTGGTTGACGATCACACGTTGATCTGATTGGTTACAAGGTAGTTTGTGACGTCAGAAACACCAGCGATTTCAAAGCGTGTTGAGCCCCGCCTCCACTCACTCACTCACTCACTCACTCAGAGATCCACTGGTTGACGATCACACGTTGATCTGATTGGTTACAAGGTAGTTTGTGACGTCAGAAACACCAGCGATTTCAAAGTGTGTTTTTGAGACTGTCTTTGGTTCACTGCAGTTTTAAGGAGGAAATACTCAGCAATGCTGTCGACTTATGAATTTACACATGCTTTGTATACTAAAAACACCACATAGACACATAAACAACATTAAAAGCTGGATTTACACCACAGGGGGACTTTAATATTTTGAATTAGCTTTTTTTCATGTTAATTTCAGTTTATTTCTGATTTTAAAGTAGTTTATATTTTATTTTAGCTATATTTCTATAAACAGAAATGTTACAATGTTACGATAATAATCTTGGTTCACACTCTGAATCAGACCCAGGTGACCCGTGCACTAGTTCCTGTTACTAACCTCAACAAACACTGTTCTTGGATCAGCTTGGTTTCCCAGCATGCATTGCTTTGCTTTCGGAAGCGATACACTTACCCCATTCAGAACGCATCCCATCATGCAAATCACAGCAATACCAATCCACCGCACCACGGTAAGAATCCAATTAAAATCCAGACCAGAGGGGGGGAAATAAAGAGACTTCCTTCCCATGATGCACTTACTCTTCATATTTAATGTGGTACAAGACGTCCTGGCGGCTGTTTGCTGAATCTGTTTTGGAGGTTGTCGATTGGCTGTTGTCCGTGTTTAACCCTTTCTCCGGCGCGCTGGTAGAGTCGGCGTTCGCCTCAGACTCCAGTTTGCCATTAGTGCGTTTGCTGGGTCGGCCCACCCTGTTCTGTCCTTTACTGGCAGGAGTGACTTTAGCAATGATGCCTTCGAACCAGGCGCCGATACTGACGTCTCTGCAGTCCACCAACTCGTTCACCTGAACACAACGCAAACAAGAATCAGGTACGCATCATGATCATCACACTTACAGGCTCATGATTAACTGTCTTATCAGTCACTGTGATTCAACTGCCTATTTGATCAAGCCACTGCCTTTATTTGTTTATCACACCTTATTTATTTGTTATTTAAGTCAGAATTGTGAAAAAAAAGTCAGAATTGCGAGATATAAACTCAAAATTGCGAGAAATAAAGTCAGTATTGTGAGAAAAGTCAGAATTACGGGAAAAAAGTCAGAACTGCGAGAAATTCAGAACTGCGAGAAAAGTCAGATTGCGAGAAAAAGATTGCGAGAAAAAGTCAAATTGCGAGAAAAGTCAGACTGCGAGAAAAAAGTCAGAATTGCAAGAAAAAAGTCAGAATAAAAAGTCAGTATTGCGAGAAAAGTCAGAATTATGAGAAAAAAGCCAGAATTGCAAAGAAAAAGGTCAGAATTGTGAGATATAAACTGAACAAAATTTGTGATTTTATTCATAAACAAATATTTCACAGGGTAGAATGAGATGAATTATAAAAACAACAATCACCACCATAAATATTAAAACAAATATCATTTGAAAATATTATTATTACTATTATTATTAAAATAATATTTTAGGTTATTATTATTATTATATGTCATGAATGTTAGGCTATATTATACGTTATGTTAAAATTCACACTTTGATTTTGGTACACAACTCATCTAAATATTAAATTATATTGATCAAATTTATAATTATCATAAATGCATTTAATGTTTTGTAGCATTTTTAGTTTAATGTGTAAATTAAATTAATTCAAAGTGCAATGAATTAATGGTAAATTAAATAAACAATAATAATAATATCTGAAAATATATATAAATTTAAATAATATTTTAAAATGTTATTATCAAAGTAATATTTTAGATTTAAAAAATAAACAATAATTTCAAAAGTTAGAATTCACACTTTGGTTTTGGTACACAACTCTATTAGTTGGTACACAACTATGAAATATTAAAATAATCAGATGTATAATTGTCATAAATGCATATAATAATGATTCAAAGCACTCAATTTAATGTGTTAATTCAGTGCAATTAATTAATGTTAAATAAATTAAATGACTAAAAATAAAAATAATAAAACAATAATATAAAATTCTAAATAATATTTTAAAATATTATAATTAAACTAATATTTTAGATTAATAATAATAATTATTATAATTATTCCAAATGTTAGAATTCACATTTTTGGAACCCAACTCTAAATACTAAATGATATTAAAATGATCAAATTTATTATTGTTATCATTAATGCATATACTAATAATGTTTTATAGCACTATCAATTTAATATAGTGCACTTAAATAATGACTGTAAAATGTATAAATAAAAAAATATTTTGTCAGAAGCTGTGTAAATGTTGTAATTGTGAGTAACGCAATGATGATCATAGTAATTATTCATCATGCTTGAGTTCTACGAGTCTTACTCTGAAGTGTCCGATCCCGGGATCGAGGAGGAACGTTCGACTGGATGTGGACGGCTCACTGTCCGACTCCGGAATGAGGGATTTGGACTCGTTTCCGTTGCTGTTGGAGACGGTTGTCGGGGAAACGGTTGTTGTGGTGCGTGTGGCTGAGGCTGGGACAGACGTGGTTGGGGGAGGAGCTACGACACAGGCCACGCCCTCCCCATTGTTGAGGGCGGGGCTTTCCGGCGGGTCAGACTGAGAGCGAATCAGAAGCTGGACGATGTCGTTCAGGCCGACGTTGTAATCAAACAGAGTCTGACCATCTTCCATCTACAAAAAAAAAAAAAAAAATTTATAAAACAAGCATTTTAACATTTTAAAACAAATCGGATCATTTATTCTCTCTATAACTGGCATCAATTACATTATTTCAGCATATATATATATATATATTAGTGGTGGGCAATGATTAATAGCATCCAAAATAAAAGTTTGTGTTTACATAATATATGTGTGTGTACTGTGTATAATTATTTGTATACATTAATACACACACATATATATATTTAAGAAATATTTGCATCATGTATATACTGAATATATATATATTTATACAATTTATATTATATATAAATATTTTACATATAAATTACACATTTTTCTTAAATATATACATGCATATGTGTGTATTTATGTATACAAAAAAAATCACACACACACACATATTATGTAAACACAAACTTTTATTTTGGATGCGATTAATCGTTGCCCAGAACTAATATATACACATTATATAACAACATACAAACAGGATTACAGTCATAAACACACATTCATTCTGTTTGTGTCTCATTGCACGGAGGCACACAATCACACAAACACCAGCGACGCCATTTTGTGCTGGTTTTATCCTCGAACATCCGCGGACACCATTAGCCTAGCCTTCTGCTGAATCACCGGCGGAAAATAAAGAAATAAATACATGTTAGAATAGTGCAACCATGTGTGTGTGTGTGTGTGTGTGTGTGTGTGTGTGTTGCTATAGCAACCACAGAGGATCCACTGCACACACGAGCTCAAACACACAGTTTCTACACGGATGTGTGTGTAATATCATGACCACTGTCGCGCGTGCGTCTCATTAGCATGAGAATCGGAGGTGTTGGATCTGCTTCTCGTTCTCC
>CM040806.1:932500-952500 GCA_022829025.1 Squalius cephalus
ATCCGGATCAGTTTTGAGCCCGTTCGGGACTGTTGCGCAAGAACCGAATCCCCGTGTGAACATGAGCCGGATCGTACCTGTTTTCCCCGGTAGAAGAGTCTCTGTTGCTCGGGCTTCACGTCGAAGATGTCGCGGATCTTCACGCGCAGGGACTCGATCTTCGTGAGGCGCGAAAGATCCTCCACGGTGCGCGTCTCTTTCCCGTCGATCGTCCGGATCTGAATCCACATCGCGATCGATCGACGAGCGTCGAAAACACACCGAGCGAGCGTCGAAAAGTGCGTGTGTTTTGGGGGGGGGGGCGTCGGGGGCGTGTGTGTGTGCGCGCGAGCGAGCGCGCTCTCAGGGATCCATGCGCGCTCCTCTCTCTCTCTGCGGGGGAAACGCGCGTCTCGCGAACGGGGGTCACGCCAAGTCTCGCGAGCTGATGGGAAGTCTCGCGAAATGTAAATAATATGGGAAAAAAGAACAGTGGTTTTAAAGAGACAGAGACGCGTGCTTTATAATATTACAAAGCGTGTTTGTGTGTGATGAAAAGTGTGCGTTTTCTTCATTGCAGCCAGAAACTGTTCCTCATATTCTTACATTATTAAAATCGTGATTATACTCAAGTTTTATATTTATCACTGTAATTACAGCGAACAGGAATTTGAAAAGTATAGTTACTATTATGGGAAGCACAAACAAAAAAGTGAGTGTGTGTGAGAGAGAGTGTGAGAGTGTGTGTGTGTGTGTGTGACGGAGTCTGTGATTGTGTGTGTGAGAGAGAGTGAGTGTGTGAGAGAGAGTGAGTGTGTGAGAGAGAGTGTGTGAGACAGTGTGTGTGTGTGTGTGTGACGGAGTCTGTGATTGTGTGTGTGAGAGTGAGTGTGTGTGAATGAGTGCGTATGTGAGAGTGAGTGTGTGTGTGTGTGTGTGTGAGAGTGAGTGTGTGATGGAGTCAGTTTGTGATTGTGTGTTTGAGAGAGTGAGTGAGTGTGTGTGTGTGAGAGTGAGTGAGTGAGTGTGTGATGGAGTCAGTTTGTGATTGTGTGTTTGAGTGAGTGTGTATGTGAGTGTGTGTGTGTGTGTGTGTGTGTGTGTGAGTGAGTGTGTGAGAGTGTGTGTGTGTGTGTGAGAGTGAGTGAGTGTGTGTTTGAGTGAGTGTGTGTGTGTGAGTGTGTGTGAGAGTGAGTGTGTGTGTGTGTGTGTGTGTGAGAGTGAGTGAGTGATTGTGTGTGTGTGTGTGTGTGTGAGAGAGTGAGTGAGTGATTGTGTGTTTGAGTGTTTTCATCTAAAACCATTTTTCAAATTGTTGTTTAATTGTTATTAATGCCATTTTCATGAGCTCAGATTTCTACATTTGTCCTTCAGTTAATCAGAGTCACAGGTTTAAGAGAGACTGCAAACATTAAGAGTGATTAAAAGAAATGGTGACCAGTGACCAAACCTACAGGTCTCACACATACACACACACACACACACTCTCTCTGTCTCACTCACTCACACACACACAGCATTGATCTCTCAGAGCTGCAGAATCAGGGGAAGGTGTGTGTTGGTCTGTCTCCTGACACCTGGATCATCCTGAGGCCTGTGGCGCCCCCTGCTGGAGACTCGCCGTCACTGAGGCTCAGACCACAGCACTGTTGCTCACAGTATACACGTGATCATCCTCGCATTAACACTGACGAGCTTCAGTTTAGAGCAATCTCAGCCTGAACTGATGCGTGTCACCGGTGATAAAGCACACGACGCGGGTCTGTCTTTAAATAAGGGTTTTATTATCACAGAAGCAGTATATGTACCACTACAGAGGTGAAAGGTCAAACAACGTGAAAATAAACCATGGAGAGGGAATGCGAGTAACAGCACAGCCAACACACACACAAGCATGAACACACTCCTCATATACACAATAAAGGAAAGCCGGCGAGAGGTACGAGAGCTTTGGGTGATCGATTCGGTTCTCCATCAGGGGTTTGTACCAGTCGTGTCGTTGCGTTACACACACACACACACACACACACACCACATTCAAAGAGCTCGACGTTCACCGACTCGGACGGTCGAAAAACTACAAACGACATTCTGAGGTAAAAAAACAAAACAATAAAACTATAAACCATAAACATCACACAGAAGAGCAAGACTTCATAGGCATACTGAAATAATGAATAATATCCAATCAAAATCAAAACGTACCCAAACACCTATAAATGACCTTGTGTGTGTGTGTGTGTGTGTGTGTGTGTGTGTGTGTACATTCCAGAAAATGTATAAACAAAAAGCACAAGTTAAACTGAGGAGGGCAGAGGTCAAACACGACATCATCATCATCATCATCATCACGAGAGCGATCACTCGTTCCCTCTGAAGCCTGTAAACGGTTGTGTGTGTGTGTGTGTGTGTGTGTGTGTGTGTGTTTACAGGCTGCAGAGGGAGTGTGTGATGAAGAGCAGACGCTAGTCTTCATCCGAGGAGTCCCTGTCGAAGCTGTAGGCCATGAAGAGCACGTCGGGTCGTGCGGGGACTGAGGCCTGGCCCGGTTTCACCATCTCAAAGCCCAGGAAGCTGAACGTGCGCACCAGTTTCACTGCGGACACACACACAGGTCAGAACAGAACACACACACGTCAGGACATCAGAACACACACACACACACACACACACACATCAGGACATCAGAACACACACACACACACACACAGGTCAGAACAGAACACACACACGTCAGGACATCAGAACACACACACACACACACACACACACGTCAGGACATCAGAACACACACACACACACACACACACACACACACATCAGGACATCAGAACACACACACACACACACACAGGTCAGAACAGAACACACACACGTCAGGACATCAGAACACACACACACATCAGGACATCAGGACATCAGAACACACACACACACACACACACACACACACACATCAGGACATCAGAACACACACACACGTCAGGACATCAGAACACACACACACACACACACACACACACACACACACGTCAGGACATCAGAACACACACACACATCAGGACATCAGAACACACACACACACACACGTCAGGACATCAGAACACACACACACAGGTCAGAAAACACACACACGTCAGGACATCAGAACACACACATCAGGACATCAGAACACACACACACACGTCAGGACATCAGAACACACACACACGTCAGGACATCAGAACACACACAGGTCAGAACACACACACGTCAGGACATCAGAACACACAGGTCAGAACACACACACGTCAGGACATCAGAACACACACACACACACACACACACACACACACACACACACACACACACACACACGTCAGGACATCAGAACACACACACAGGTCAGAAAACACACACGTCAGGACATCAGAACACACACACACACACACGTCAGGACATCAGAACACACACACACATCAGGACATCAGAACACACACACACACACACAGGTCAGAAAACACACACACACGTCAGGACATCAGAACACACACATCAGGACATCAGAACACACACACACACACACACGTCAGGACATCAGAACACACACACACGTCAGGACATCAGAACACACACAGGTCAGAACACACACACGTCAGGACATCAGAACACACACACACACAGGTCAGAAAACACACACGTCAGGACATCAGAACACACACACACACACACACGTCAGGACATCAGAACACACACACACACACACACACACACACGTCAGGACATCAGAACACACACACCAGGACATCAGAACACACACACACACAGGTCAGAAAACACACACGTCAGGACATCAGAACACACACACACACACGTCAGGACATCAGAACACACACACACACACACACGTCAGGACATCAGAACACACACACCAGGACATCAGAACACACACACACACAGGTCAGAAAACACACACGTCAGGACATCAGAACACACACACACACACACACGTCAGGACATCAGAACACACACACACACACACGTCAGGACATCAGAACACACACACACACACACACACACCAGGACATCAGAACACACACACACACAGGTCAGAAAACACACACGTCAGGACATCAGAACACACACACACACACACACGTCAGGACATCAGAACACACACACACACACACGTCAGGACATCAGAACACACACACACACACACGTCAGGACATCAGAACACACACACACACACACACACACAGGTCAGGTCAGAACACACGGGTCAGAAAACACACACGGGTCAGAAAACACACACAGGTCAGAAAACACACACACAGGTCAGAAAACACACACACAGGTCAGAACAGAACACACACACACCCACACACACACACAGGTCAGAATACACACACACACACACACACACGTACCACGGTCGTCCCGGTTCTTATAAAAGCAGACGAACACACTGAGAACCTTCAGATGCTCTTCAGCGAACTCCAGCAGAGAGATGAAGCTGAAATACACACACACACCATCATCATCATCATCATCATCATCATCATCATCAAACTACATCCAACACGCTCGGAATGAGATATACTGTGAAAAAAATTATGGGGAAAATATTTTGTTATATTGAGTTACATAATTATTTATTTTTTAATCCAATTTTTATTATTTTTTATAAACTATTTTATGTATTATTTATATTTTAATCTAATTTGTATTTATTTTTATCTTTTTACTATCTGATATTTGTTATTTAATTAAATCATTTTTATAATTTGCTATAAACAATTTCATTTATTTATAAATATAATTTATATTTACTTTTTCATTTATAAATGTATAATCTAATGTTGTTATTTATTTAATTTATACATAATTTTTATTATTTAAGTCATTATTTATTTAATCTCTTTTTTTTTTTATATTTTGTTAAAAAATATTTACACATCTTATTTTTATTTTAATAATTTGATTTGTTTAAATCCATTTTTCCATAATTTATTTTAATCAAATTGTTATTTATTTAAATAATTTTTTATTATTAGTTTTAAAACTAAATTTCATCTATTATTTTAATCCAATTTGCATTCATTTTATTTATTTATAACCTAATTTGTATTATTTACTTTATATTATTTATTTTTATTTGAATAATTATTTTATTCAATATTTTTTTAATATTTATTTTCAAATGTATTTAAATATACATTATGTAATTATATAATTTATATTGATTAATAATCTAAATTCAATCTTTTTTTTATTCATCTTATTTCTTGTAACATTTTTGTTTTCAATATATTTAGAATGTAATAATTGCATTAATTTGAATCTAGTTTTCATCCTTCACTCCTCCTCTGCCGCATCATCGAGCCGTTGCTATGGGGTTGCGTGCGGTTGCTAGGGTCACCTCTCCTTGCTGCCCTCAGGGAAAGCGTCGCAGGGAATCTCCACGAACAGGCCGTCTCCCTGAAGCACCGCCTCCCATTGGATGATCCGGGACACGGTGGGCCGGCTCTGGAAGTGAAGGATTCTGGGACGCCCGCTCACAGCCGGCTCTTCAGTCACAGTCAACTTCCTGTCCTGAGGACCAGAGAACAGGCGTGAGTAGCAGACATCGGCACTGATCCTCAAACCCGCCTCCGCACCGGCTCTTCCAGCTTTATAACGGCAGGGAACGGCCACTTGGATTTAAAGCCCAAATAAGTGCATCCCTCCATCATAACAATAATCCATACGCCTCCAGGGTTAGAAGACAAATATCCATATTTAAAACTTAACCACTAAAATAACTAGCTTCAGCAGACGGCAAGCCGACTCGTGCGAGAGTCTGATCACTTTAATGATGGAGGGATGCACTTTATTGGGCTTCAAAATCCTCCATTCACTGCCGTTATAAAGCTTGAAGAGCAGGATGTGTTTTACTGTAACTGTGTGTTCGTCTGACGGAAGAGCGTCACACACACCCAGGAGGCATGAGGGTGAGTGAACCGTGGGCTAATTTACATGTTTTGGGTGAATTAACCCTTAAGAGCAGTGGATCAGTGGTCATGTGATCAGTGGTCATGTGATGAGTGGCCATGTGATCAGTGGTTGGTCATGTGATCAGTGGTCATGTGACGAGTGGTCATGTGATCAGAGGTCATGTGATCAGTGGTCATGTGACGAGTGGTCATGTGATCAGAGGTCATGTGATCAGAGGTCATGTGATCAGAGGTCATGTGACGTGCGTTCTCACCGAGTACAGCTGCTGAGCTGCGGGTGTGTGATCCCGTGCCCCGTTCCCTCGCCCACCTGGGATCTTCAGAGGTGGGTGAGGGGCATCAGGAACACCACAGAGGCCCTGGACCAGTGGAACTACTACAGCACACGGACACACTGCGGAAACACACACACACACACATCAGATCCGCTCCATCAGCATGGGATCGCAGGCGTTACCCTCAGACTCAAGGACTTAAAGGGGTCATCGGACGCCCGTTCTCCACAAGTCGGTGCGACTCTTCAGGGTGTTCGTGTAAAGTGTGTAATATACTGTGGTTAAAATTCCTCAATGTTTGTGTCAAACACCTTTTACCTCCTCAAGAACAGCTCTGTCCACAGCGACCCGTTTCAGTGCATGTCTCTTTAAATGATAATGAGGTGCATGTCTCTTTAAATGATAATGAGGTGCATGTCTCTTTAAATGATAATGAGGTGCATGTCTCTTTAAATCTATGCTAATACGGGAAATATGCTAATACGGGACAGTCCGTCAGCGGTCGTGGGCGGAGCATGAGCATTATGACATCACAGTGCTCAGAGAATCCAAACGGCCTGATTATTGAGTGTTTAGGCCAAAGAAGCAGTGAAAGTGTTTTCTTCATTGTGTCCACACACTGCAAACACACTGTGACAGAGATCTGAGATTCTATTCGGTGTTTTTCTGTTTTTGCATAAACTGAAGAATATTCGGCACATCTACACCGTACTCTAAAATGATCCGACATTAGCTGAGGCTCAGCCCAACTCTATTCAGTCAAATCCATGCAGTTAATGTCAGATCATTTTAGAGTACAGTCACGGTGTGTGTGTGGGTGTGTGTGTGTGTAGCGTTGAGGTTCCATCGTAGTAGTTTCGTGCGTGTGTGAACGTCATGGCAACACACAGTACCTCACGCGGGAAACACTTAACGTAACGTGTAAATGCGCGTAACTAGCGATAACGCTCAGGCCACGCCGTGTTGGCGGAACAACACACTAGCGCAGCGGAGGGAAGCATGAGTCATCAAACGTCTCGCACAAAATAAATTCAAGCACTTTGTATCTATGAATGTTTATGTTCAAAAACTTTTTTTTTTCAGATTCACAAACTTTAGGATTTAATCGAATCTGTAATCGCGATTACAATTACGGACGCCACAATTATGTAATCGTTCAAAGGCGCAATTACCAAAATAAAAGTCCACTAACATTATTGTGTGTGTAAGATGAGTTTCTCTTTCTCCAGCGCATCTCAACGGTTTCCCACATTGCTTTAATTTTAGTTTTAGAATAACATGCATATTTTTACTTTGGTTTGGTTTCTTTAAATATTAAAATTTTTAATATTTGACATCTGAGGCTCAATGCTGTAGAAAAGCAATACCAGTTCTCAGGAAGAGTGTTTTCAGCTTGTTTAAAGCCATTCAAAACATCAGTCAATGTAAACTATGATCGTCGTAATTACAACTCCATTCCTGTGATGATCGCGCCGCCCTAACGATCAGGCTTCGGTCCTCCATCGCAGTCACATGACCTGTGTTCATTTATTCTGTCATAGTCTTTCCATCTCAGTTTATATGCATGTCTTCTTAAAAAGGCACATATTTTTATGCACATTTTTATAATTATGTGCATCTTTGTGTTTCTTTATGCTATATACCATTTATTAGCGGCATTAGCTGCCAGAACAAATACGTACTTTATTAGCTTTCATTTACTTTAGTAACTTTGATGCGTTTCTAACCAACTTTATTATTTCAGACACACTATAAAAAATGGCCTTTTGAAGTTTTAACTTTTATATTTTCAGGTGTTCATTTCAGGCAGTTTTGTTGTGCTCTAACAGTGTATGTGAACATTAATGTCATTGATGAAGCGTAAGAACTTCGGTTTGCACGTGCATGCCGTTTTTCTAATAAAATAACTAATTGCATTGTTCTTCACTTTCCAAAATGTTCTGAAAATAAACAAAACCAATGAAATACACAAATTTCTATTATACACTCCAGTTTTATTGTTCGTATAGGTTTCTAAATCCTGCAAATACAATTAAAAAAACGCTAATGTTGTAGTTTCCAGTCCACAGAATTATCTGAAATGTTCAGCTTAAATATTTCCAAAACATGCATAACTGGATAAATCCTATGTATTTTATTGGATGAAAAAGTAATAATTTTCCATGCTTTATCCCACATAAAGGAGACTCACTGCTGCTCATCTCTAATGACCTGATGTTTTAAAACGTGACGTCACCAAGCGGTTCTCCTCATGTTCACGTGCAGTCAAAGCACGGAAATATGGGTAATAAAGTCATAAAAGATCGATTACGCAACAGTGACGTCTGCTGCACAATAAATTAATGTACTTCCGGTCATAAGCGAATGATTTCCATCGCGCGTTATTGTGTCAATTGTTTCATAATTGTTTTTATATATCTACTTTTTTATATACATCAGATTAAAAAAAATATATCAGCGCGATCATACACATCACCGAATCTAATTTCAATGTACAATACGGAAAAATAAAATATAACCAACAAACACACTCGTCAGCGCGATCAAAGGCACGAGCCCGGTGACGTCATGACGTCGAAGTGACGTACGTGTAAAGAGCGAGGCCTTCGACGTCAAATCTCAAAACAAAAATACCTTACATCGAAACTGACACGATAAGCGCGTCCATAATTCACCGAGATGTGAAAACACACGCGTTTATCGCCTAATATGCGCTATAACGACGCCAGTCAGGCGTGTGGCCGCGCATTTAAAGGGATACATTTTATTAGGCCACATTTCCTTCATTCAGATTTCAGTTTATCATCTTAACGTGACATGATGACGGGTTTCCAACACTTTTAAAACTTTACAGATGTACTTCAGTGTGTGTTAGATGACCTAAACAGTTTATAGCGTCACTAGAAAAAAAAACATCTGCTAGCATTAGCATTAGCCCTTCAGGCCCCTGTGAGGAAATAATTCCCACTAAACCCCCCCATTAAACCGCACAATTAAGTCAACAGCCCCTTATTATAATGACTTTATATTGTCATATGGAGATTTTTAAGTTGTAAAATGTGAGTAAACGGGCTGTTAGTGGGGTAGAAGTCTCTCTCTCTCACCTGCCCATCATGTCATTAATACTGTTACTGAGCGCCTCCATGATGCTGATTTCACACTGTTTCTTTCCTTCTTTCTCACGGGCAAAGCAATGACTGTTTAGGATCCGCTGGAGGTTGGATTTTACCATCCGGCCTCGGGAGAGTTCACGCCGGCCTGTGTGCGCTCTTCTGCGGTCAGCGAGTAAGTGAAGACCCGGAGGAGGAGATGCGCATTAAAGCACGCGCAGCGCTACTATGGCGAAGGCTGTGCTCATGAATATTCATCAGCTCGTCATCGCGGCCCTTACGCAACAGGCTTCGAGCGTCCGGTCACGTGGGGACTCAATATTCAACAGGCAGCGCTTTCAGCCAATCGGATGAGCGTACGGCTGCTGGCGTGATTAATATGCATGAGTCACGCCTTCGCCATAGTGCGCTCGGTCTCTTGGTTTGTTCAGAGAGTGGAAAATTACTGAGAGGAAGCAAACGCTGTTTTGCCTTCGAGTCTGTTGACTGAGGCGTGTGTGAGTTTGAAGATGTTTTCACACCTTGTTTATGTGCATTTGAGAACATGCTATTGTCTCGCATATGAAAAGGTTAACAAAAAATGTACTGTTGATTAAAATGCTGAATTTGATACAGATTGTGTGTGTGTAAATGAATAGGCTTGGACTTGGTGCTGGAAACCCAAAGCAGGACAATAGAGACACCAGAATAACACTATTAATGATTCTGAAGCTGAAAATACATTACTTTTAGACGAATATGCACTCTTGTCACTGACTAGACCACTTTACACTGGTATCATAAGATATTTGGCATTAGCAGGAGCTATAAATATTAGAACATTACTGAGAGGAAGCAAATGCTGTTCTGCTTTCACACCTTATTTATGTGCATGAGAACTTGAATAGCATGTTATTGTCATATATATATATGAAACTACTTTGTTTTTTAGACATGGAAGATGGTAAAGTTATTTTTTCCTGTTATAAAATAAGTAATGTGCTATTGGCTTCTACAGCAACTGTACAGTAAATGGTTCCACTTGAGTCAAATCCTCTGGTTTAGGGTTTAAAGGTCAAGCCTGTATTGTATTTTCTACCATTTAAAGTCATGAGGTCACAATCTTCACTTCTCCACATCTGCACATGCAGACAGACGAGAATCAGAGGAGAGTTTTAATGCTGAACACTCTTTATCTGCGAGACTGCAGTAACTCACCACGCATTTACTGTTACTGTGTTTACTGAGGTCATAAAGCATTAAACCAATCGCTCATGCCATCATCCACTGACTCAAGTGCTGCTTACATTGGGCTGTTACACCGTAAGAAGAATGGCATCTAGGCTGATATTAGTCTGTCTCATCTTTATCCTGAGATTACAGTAGTCATCCGGATCCGGATCAGATCGGTGTGATACAGCTTTCTGTCTCAGCTATACAATACATCATCTATGTACTATTTTCATATATTTCATATTTATTTTAGAATTATTTATTCATTCAGTGTGGGGTTGTTTGTAAACTGTGATCATGACGTTGCACACTGCGCATGCTCAGTTTAGTAACAGGCTGCAGTATCTGTGAGCGGCCACTGGGTGTCGCTGTTGTCCAATAAACGGAGCTGTTCTCTCACAGAGAAGCGATGATCAAACTGACATCAGAAACTGCACTAGACATGCAGTACATGTCCAAACATCAGACAGGCAGCACGAGCACTGCGAGAAAAGAGCAGACGTTATTGTTAATAGGTGATTTAATTCTATAACTGGTTTATGCCGCTTGCATAGACACGCTACTGTAGTTCCAGTAAATCTGACTCAAACTTCCCCAACAACAGACAGACATCAGGATTAACGTGAGCACAAAGTCTCATATCTGGCCTTATGCTGAATAAACAACAATAGGCCTATATATTGTTGTTCAGATACGGTGTGGAATTATATACTGTTTTACTGTTATGTATCTCTAGCCATATTTTAATCATGTTCATACTGTATACATTTAATTGTTTTCACAGATTTATCATGATTCTAAGCAATTTGATTAAATGCATATGGAAGCCCATTTCCGCCACATGAGGAAAAAAATCATGCCCTGGTAGACTGTCATAATTATGACATAAAATGATGACAGTCAAAATTATGGCACAAGAACCGGAAATTATGACATGAAGTCACATTTATAACGAAAGTTTAAATTATTACTTAAAAAGTCGAAATTAGTGCATAAAAATAAAATAAAATTGTGACATAAAAAGTCAAAGGTATATAAAAAAGTCCAAATGTTTTATATAAAAAGTCAAAATTATGACATAAATTATGAAAATTAAGACAAAAAGTTGAAATTATGAGTCAAAATTATTTAAATTGAAATTGACATACACATTCAAAATGATTACTTAAAAAGTTGAAATTGAGATAAAAAGTTCAAACTATGACATAAAAAGCCAAAAAGTCAAAATTATTACTAAAAAATAAAAACAAATCCTTAAATTGTTAAAAATTATGACTTAAAAAGTCTAAATTATGACAGTCAGAATTATTGCATAATGTTTTTTAATTATGACATAAAAAGTTGAAATTATGAGTCGAAATTGACAAAAACTAAATGATTTAAAAGTCATAATTTAGACTTTTTATGTCCTATGACATGATTTTTTCTTGTATGTCAGGAATGTGCTTCATGTGTCTCCATGCCGTGAGGCTCCAGACGAGTGTCCACTCCAGCGCACTGATGTTCAGCTGAGAGAGGCGAGTGTGTGTGTGTGTGTGTGTGTGTGTGTGTTCATGTTTTTCTATCCCGGTGGGGACTTCAACCTGAATGCACACAGACTCATGGGGACTCGTGTCACAGTGGGGACCTAAACAGAGGTCATGGGTAAACAAGCTTATAAATCATACAGAATGAGTTTTTTTTGAAAATGTAAAAATGCATAAAGTTTTGTGTGATGGGTAGGGTTAGTGTGTGTGTGTGTGTGTGTGTGTGTGTGTGTGTGTGTGTGTGTGATGGGTAGGGTTAAGGGTAGGGTTAGTGTAAGGCGATAGAATATACAGTTTGTACAGTATAAAAACCATTAAGTCTATGGAGAGTCCCCACAAAGATAGTAAACCAGACATGTGTGTGTGTGTGTGTGTGTGTGCGTGCGTGCGTGTGTGTGTGTGTGTGTGTGTGTGTGTGTTTATGTGTCACTGGGCAGATTTCAGGAATTCTCCTCCTGCTGGTGAAACAGAGACTCTGAGGATCAAAGCTTCTCTTGGACTTTGAACATGATTTTATGTTATGAATATGAATCTCGTCATTCTTCTCCCTGTACTTTGACCGGGTTTCAAATCCATCAAATCACACATTCAACATTCAATGAATTTACATAATTTTCAACTCAAAATAACCAGGTTATTTACTCATTCACGGACAAAAAAAAAGCAAATCAGTAATATGTGAAAATATTTGACACTTTATTGTATGATGCATTTGTCTTCGACACAGTTTATTAATACAGGACGTTTATATCCAGAGACTCTTTTCCAGAAGACAGAAGAACGCGGCGTTTAGAGTCAATAAAGTCAGAAATAAAAACAATATGAGGGTTATAAACATATAAACACACCGCGTGTGATTTAATCCAGCTGTTAAGACCCGCTTCACAAGATAAATATACAAATAAAATCGGTTTCATGTGAAATTCCAGACTCACAGTTTCATCTCCGTTCAGCTTGAAACGCTTACAATCGGACCGAAAATAT
This sequence comes from Squalius cephalus, assembly GCA_022829025.1. Lineage (NCBI taxonomy): Eukaryota > Metazoa > Chordata > Actinopteri > Cypriniformes > Leuciscidae > Squalius > Squalius cephalus. The sequence continues at coordinate 945,562 of CM040806.1, forward strand.
AAACGACAAAAAGGCACTCGAAATAAACCAACAATTAAGAATATACATGAAGACGACATTTATTTTTGACGTGTCCAGCTGGAAATATTGCACAGGAACTATAGCGTCTCTTCAAACAGGAAGTGGCGTCTCTTCCAACAGGAAGTGTAATCGAAGCCTCACGCGCCTCTGACCGGCAGGAAGACGAGATTGTACATTCTTTTTACGATGTTCTGGGATTTTACAGTCGTTTTTACGAGGACGCGTGTATAATCCCACTGAGAGCTTTGATTCCTGTTGCGTTTCTCCGTCTCAAACGCAAACCCGTCAGACACAGGCATGGACACAGGTCAACATGAGGGTCACGTGTGCCCAGAAACCCCTCAAAGCTGCAGAGGAACTGCAAAACAACCTCAGCCGCAGAGTCAGAGGAGGAACTCTGGAACTGAGCAGAAATGAGTTTCTACATGAAGAAAACAAAGTCTTTAAGATTTCACTGACATTATTTTCATGGCAATTAAACATTTGAATAAAGAGTTAAACATCCTCATGTTGCATTTCTTTTTCATGCTGATTTTAATAAATAAACAATATAAAAAAATGATTACTGCGTCCAAACAAGATGATTGTCATTATTGAAGAGAATGTGATTATTTTGCATCACATTAATTTGGACTAATCATGCAAAGAAAATCTCTCTCTCTCTCTCTCTCTCTCACACACACACACACACACACACACACACACACACACACACACACACACACTCCTCAAATACACTCATACTCTCTCACACACACACACACACACACTCCTCAAATACACTCATACTCTCTCACTCACTCTCATACACTCAGTCTCACACACTCTCTCTTTCACACTCTCATACACTCACTCACTCACTCTTATACTCACTCTCATACTCTCTCTCTCTCATACTCACTCTCATACTCTCTCTCTCATACTCACTCACTCTCATTCACTCACTCTCATACTCACTCACTCTTATACTCTCTCTCATACTCTCTCACTCTCATACTCACTCTCTCACTCTCACTCTCTCTCATACTCACTCACTCTCATTCACTCACTCTTATACTCTCTCACTCTCATACTCTCACTCTTATACTCTCACACTCACTCTCACTCACTCACATACTCTCTCACTCTCACACACTCACTCTCTCACTCTCACACACTCACTCTCTCACTCTCATACTCTCTCACTCTTATACTCTCACACTCACTCTCTCACTCTCACACTCACTCTCTCACTCTCATACTCTCTCTCTCACACTCACTCACTCTCATACTCTCTCACTCTTATACTCTCACACTCACTCTCTCACTCTCATACTCTCTCTCACACTCACTCTCTCACTCTCATACTCTCTCTCTCACACTCACTCTCATACTCTCTCACTCTTATACTCACACTCACTCTCTCACTCTCACACTCACTCTCTCACTCTCATACTCTCTCTCTCACACTCACTCACTCTCATACTCTCTCACTCACTCTCTCACTCTCACACTCACTCTCTCACTCTCACACTCACACACTCACTCTCTCACTCTCACACACTCACTCTCATACTCTCTCACTCTTATACTCTCACTCTCACACTCACTCTCTCACTCACTCTCACACTCACATACTCTCTCACTCTCACACACTCACTCTCTCACTCTCATACTCTCTCACACTCTCACTCTCACACACTCTCACACACTCACTCTCATACTCTCTCACACACTCACTCTCACACACTCACTCTCACTCTCATACTCTCTCACACACTCACTCTCACACACTCACTCTCACTCTCATACTCTCTCACTCACTCACTCACTCACTCTCACACACTCACTCTCACTCTCACTCTCATACTCTCTCACACTCACTCACTCTCACACACTCACTCTCATACTCTCTCACACTCTCTCACTCTCACACACTCACTCTCACTCTCACTCTCATACTCTCTCACACTCACTCACTCTCACACACTCACTCTCATACTCTCTCACACTCACTCACTCTCACACACTCACTCTCACTCTCATACTCTCTCACACTCACTCACTCTCACACACTCACTCTCATACTCTCTCACACTCTCTCACTCTCACACACTCACTCTCACTCTCACTCTCACTCTCACACACTCACTCTCACTCTCACACTCTCTCTCACACACTCACTCTCTCACTCTCACACTCTCACACTCTCTCACACTCTCTCACACTCACTCTCTCACTCTCATACTCACTCACTCTCATACACACACACACTAATACATACACACTCTTACACACATATACATACACACACACATATATTTTACATTTGCTTTTTAATTTTCATGAAAAAAATGTCTTGATACAAAATCTTTGTCTTCTTTTCTGTAGAACATCATCTGTCGTCCCTCCATCTGTCCCTGAGCCACATCAGAGAAGCTCAAATGAAAGAGTGGAATGTTAAAGCAAAAGCGTTCAGTCGGCGATCTGTCCAGTGAATAACAGTGTTTTACACACACACACATCAGATCTCATGCACACGGAGCGGACCGACGTGTGTGTTAGCGTGTGTGTTAGCGTGTGTGTTAGCGGGATGGTCTTCAGTGTGTGAAGGGCAGGTTGTACAGCAGCTCCGCGCTCTGACACAGCGCTTTAGGGTTAGCGGTGGAGAAGTACTGACAGCACAGCCAGTCCTCCAGCTCCGCGTTCCTCTCCGGCTCCAGCGAGCGCTCCGCGAACTTCATCATTAGCAGCGCGCGCTTCACGTCCAGCCAGTTCATTAGCCCGTCGTGCTGCGGCGGCACGGCTCTCCCGCGGACCCACGGCTGCTCCAGTAGCTCCCGCCGCGGCCCCCACAGCAGCGCCTGCAGGATCCGCTTAGCATCCTGGATGTGTATGCGGCGTCCGGGGTCCGGCTCCAGTAGCAGGTGCGCTAGCCGCTGCAAACCGGACGAGTATAGCGACACGCTCGGGATCGCTGGCAAATCCTCGCAGCTGTATTGCTTAGCCGCCGCCGTCGCCTCGAACGGATTCCGCCGATGCAAGAGTTCATAGATTAAGATTCCAGTTTGAAATTCGTCGAATTTCCGATATTGTGCAGCAGAAACGATTTCCGGCGCTAGTCGCGCGTGATCTCGCTTAAAACGCGGATCCGCGCTAATCGTGACCTCATCTGCGTTCCGCCGTTTTGATTTGCGGAAGTTGCTGATGAGGAGGCGCGGGAGGCTCTGCTGTTGCGGGTCGGCGCGGCGGTGTGTAACTAGCAGAAGGTTCTCCATGCAGACGTCGCGGTGCGTGACGCCGTGCGCTTTGAGATGCTCCAGCGCGGTGCACAGCTGTAGTAGCAAGAAACACACGCGGCGCTCGTACACCTCCGGCTGCGCGCGGTGGAACGACTCCCACTCCCGCACGAAATCCGCCACGGTTTGGTGAGGAACCTCACGCGTGATCACCACCACACGCTCCTGCTCGGATGGCCCCGCCGCGCGCTCATCGCTAGGTAGCATGCTACGCGGGACGCAGGCTAGGAAGTGACCGCAGTCCTGCTGAAGGCTGAAGTGAGGCGGGACGCTCTGCTGCACCGACAGACCGTACAGATGAGCCTGTCTGCTGTCCGCCGACTCGCCTTTACAGATCTGCAAACACAGAGAGGAAACGTTATCATCGTCAGATATCACGAACGTTAAATCGTAAAGTGCTAAAAGAGTAACACAGTTCTGCTCACGAGGCTGCGTTCATTTGATCAAAAACATGGGAGGAAATGTACACCATATCAATGTGCTAAATCATGCTAGCATGGTAAAATGTGTTAGAAATGCGCTGAATAATGCTAGCAACATACTAAATCATAGTAGAAACATGTTAAAATGTATTAGTAATGTCAAAAAAATGTCTAAATTATGCTAGAAATGTGATGAATCATGCCAACTTGTTAAAATGTTTAAGCAATGTGCTGAATCATGTTAGCATCATGCTAGATGCACTAAATCATGCAAGAAACATGCTAAAACTTGCTGAAACATGCTAGAAATGTGTTATAATGTGTTAGTAATGTGCTAAATCATGCTAGAAACATGCTAGCAATGTGCTAAATCATGCTGTGCTAGAAACACTACGCTAGCAACATTTTAAAATCGTCGCTTCTGCTCACAGAGGCTGTGTTTATTTGATCAAAAATATATTTCAATGCTTTTGTCTTCCTCAAGAAACTTGAGCGTAATTATGTTGGCTTGACAAAGCTAATATACCGATCCACTACTTAAGCTTATTCTTCTTCTGATGCCAAATCGTTAACCGGATGATCAAAACTACGGGAAATCCCCTGGACATTGAGGGGGTCAAATCTTTCGAGTATTGTGAGGGATTTTTTAATGAATAAAATAGTAAACTGTATCTCAAACTAATCATAACTCTAACATCTAACCTTACTTCTCTTTTCCTACTCTTCAACACTTGAACAAAATGTGCTCTGAAGATTGTGTCGAAACCAGTGGAAAACTCTGAGATGCTGGCTAGACAGTATCAAAAATATACCGTCTAGAACAGTCTCATGACATATTGAGTAATCAAATGAACTTCAAACCCTTTTCTATTTTTTCTGATGATCTGAGATCTAAGTTTCCTACCTAGTAACAGAAGGGTTTGCATATGAAGAACCAATCAAATTGTAGGGAAACTATGTCGTCGTTCGACTCTTTGTGAGACTCTTAGGCGGGGTTAGATTGCGGTCTATAATTCTTAGGCATTTTATTTAAGCGGTAAGAATAGCTACGCTTAGGCGTCAATGTGCTAAATCATGCTAGCATGTTAAAATGTGTTAGACATGTGCTGAATCATGCTAGCAACATACTAAATCATGTTAAAACATGCCAAAACATGTTAAATCAAGCTAGAAACAGACTAACAACCTGTTAAATCATTGCTACCAACATGTTAAAACCTGCCAGCAATGTTAAATCATGCTAGAAACATGCTAACAACATACTAACTCATGCTTGCAACATGCTAAAACACGCGAGCAATGTTAAATCATGTTAGAAACATGATAGCACCATGCTAAAACGTGTTAGCAATGTGTTAAATCATGCATGCGACTTGCTAAATCATGTTAGCAATATGTTAGATCATGCTAAAAAAAATGCTAACGACATGCTAAATCATGTTAGCAATATGATAAGTCATGCTGAAAACAGGCCTGCAACATGCTAAATCATGCTAGGAAATGTTAATAATGTGTTGAATTATGCTAGCAACATGTTAACGATGTGCTAGAACATGTTAATAACATTTTATTGACTTATTTCAGTAAAATCTTTTTCAAAGGCTTTGTCAAGCTAACATTAAAGTTTCTCATCAAACTTCACTCACCTAGTTGCTAAGCTAAACCCTCTGCTCTCTGCTAAACGGTCATATTCATATCATCCCGACTGGACTATTATTTTATTGTACAGCAGCACAAATGTGCTTTATAAGGAAATGCAGTGTGGCGTCAGGGCTCTCTCACCTTCACGGCGTACATGTTGCGCGTGTCTGACGCGCAGGAGGCTGAATAGTACACGGCGTCTCCAGACAGGCAGCTAGGCTTGTTGCAGGTCAGTTTGAAGAGGGACCAGTTGCTCTCGTCGAATCTCAGCGTGTTCCTCTGGTTGCTGGTGAAATGCTCCTCGCACTTCAGCGCCAGACGCCGCAGGGACTCCGCGTACAGGCCGCCTAGCTTGGAGTAGATGCCCTCGCGGCTGTCCATGTTGCTGAGCAGCGCGTGTAGCGTGGAGCCGGCGGCCGGTAGCGTGTTGAGCTGCGGGGACGAGCTGGAGGAGAACAGCGCGCGCGGGTCCACGGGACTAGCCGGAGGCGCGGCGGACGGGCGGCTAACGTTGGTTTCGGAGCCGCTGAAGGGGAGGCGCGGGCGGCTACGGGCTAGCGGTTTGACGCCAGACTCGCTAGGAGCCGATGTGGTGCGGTTTACTAGCTTCTTCTGTGGCAGCGGAGGCGGAGTCAGCTGATGACCGAGACTGTTGCTAGGAAACGTGTCAGGCTGCGGCGACGCGGGGGCGGAGCCAAATGGGCTGCTGGGAAATGGGGAGGGGCAGGAGCGGAGGGTGGAGTCTAGGTCACATGATCAGAAAGAGAGAGAGACAGAAATATGTTAATTAAATATACTTTTGATACAGAATATACCATTTTAAATGTCAAATTTTATACACACACACACACACACACATATATATATATCAAATTCATTAGATGTAAAATATTATTTCAAATACTATTCAAATTTATTTTAATTATTTAAAAAAAAAAGAATCACACACTGGCTCACACTCACACAATCACACTCCTGCACGCTTACACACACACACACACACTGACATTCACTCGCACTCACACACACTCAGTCACGCACACTCACTCACAGATAGTGAAATAGCTGCACATAATGTCAGTGTGTGTGTGTGTGTGTGTGTGTGTGTGTGTGTGTGTGTGTGTGTGTGTGTGTGTGTGGTTACTGTTTAACAGGGAAACGCCTCGAGATCTTAAACTGATTAAAAAAGCTCTGTGACCCATGAGACCAGAGACAGACACATCACAGAATCACTGAATCACACATGAATAATTCAGAGATTTACCAGCATGTGTCCTGATCTCAGCTCTCAATTATTAAATATATTATATATACTTTTTAAAATTCTATTTCAGATAGACAGACAGAGAACATCTCAGCGTCTGGAGGTCGAACTCTCTCTCTGGTTTGAGTGAAGCCACTTCACTCACACTCACTCATTCTGGAGGTCTCTCTCTCTCTCTCTCTCTCTCTCTCTCTCTCTCTCTCTCTGGTTTGAGTGAAGCCACTTCACTCACTCACTCATTCTGGAGGTCTCTCTCTCTCTCTGTCTCTCTCTCTCTCTCTCTGGTTTGAGTGAAGCCACTTCACTCACTCAC
>CM040806.1:960000-977500 GCA_022829025.1 Squalius cephalus
ACATTCAGCTTTGATCACAGGAATAAATTACACTTTACTGTATATTCACATAGAAAACAGATGATTTAAATCCTTATAATATTTCACTGTTTTACTGTATTTCTGATCAAATAAATGCAGCTTTGATGAGCAGAAGAGACTCTTTTAAAAACATTCAAAATCCAGAACCTCTGACTGGTAGTGTACATGGCAAGAGAAAGCAATGCAGATGTGATGGGGAAAACAAATAAATAAAAGTTTATGGTCCACAAAACTCTAGGGTATCAGAAGAGCTTCCCGGTTGTAGAGGCCAATTTCGGATGTATAATCCCGAGAGCACTAATCTAAGAGTCTGGCTCCATTATACTGGATACTATACAGGCAATCTGGGTTAGTAAAACCAGCAAGCAGCACAAAGTAAGAGTGATTCTCGCCGGTGGTGTTTATAGTCCACCCAACTCTCCAAAACTAGGGTATCAAAAGTTGTAAAGAGTAAAATTTCTGATGTATAATTCCGATAGCACTAATCTAATTAAAGGACAAACAGGTTAGTAAAACCAACAAGGCAAGCAGAAAATAAGAGTGATTCTCACCGGTGGTGTTTTTTGGGAGGTGGTGGAGGCGGCACGGGATCTCGACTGGCGTTGGGGTGGCTGGTTTGGTTGAGATGAGCTCTGGTGCTCTCGCTGGTGTTCCCGTTCTCCTCTGGGACGCCGGCCGGAGTCTGACTGCTGCTTTTGTTGCCGGTGCCTGGCGTCGCGCTGCTCTCGCTCTTCCATTCTCTGGACGCAAACCCCCGAACAGCGGGACCATTGATGGACTCCACCGGACGGGTGCAAGAGCCCGACCTCTCAGACTCTCCCTCCTCTCCCTCCTCGTCAATACAGCCTTCCATACTGCGGTGTTTACGGACCGCAGCCGAGCGAACTGGAGCAGTGGAGTCCACTTGGGAAGGAACGGGAAGAAGGACATCTTTTGGAGGAGGAAGAACCACATTGAAGCTTATCTCGGGTAGCGGTAAGGAAAGACTGGAGGTGCCAAGTCTGGGAGGACGGGAGTTAGTCTTAGGAGGAACCGGGGGACTGGATTGAGGCTTGGGTTGGGAAGCGTTAGGGGTTGCTTCGGCTGCATCTGGCCAAGTGAACGCCGGGCTCGAGTCTTTGGGCGGTGTCGGGCTGAAGTGGGTCCACTGAGTGCTTACGGCAGAATCCGGGCTGCTCAGGTAAAAAGTCCTGTTGTTTTCTTCGGTGTGGGCGGCTACGACTGTGATGGTTGCTCTCTGAGCGTCGCTGGCATTGAGCTCCGTTTCAGACTCCTTCCCGTCGCACGGCGTTCGTCTCTTCTTCTTCGTGCTCTCAGCGTAGATCGGCTCGCGTTCCTCAAGCCCGTTTGGCGGAGCGCTTGAGTTTTGAGGTCCCGGTAATGAATCCGTGCTGCTCCGATTGGAGCACGAGTCCGACAGGCTTTCGTGGAAGGAGTCTGGAGTCATTGGAGAGGGCGTACTTGGCATCCCATTGGTTGCATTTGGCGTACTTGGCGTCCCATTGTTCGCATTCCCTGGTGCGGATCTGGCTTGCCTTTCCTCTACGGATACTCTTAGAGGACTCGTAACTCCATCACTGTTTCCATTGGTTCTTTGAGTCACGTTGTGAAGACGTGAATCTTCATTGGTGTAAGTGCTCTTGACCGCTTTGGTCATCTGTCTATAGGGGCCATCGTTCCCGTTCTCTTTCAGACTTTGGGAAACGCAGCCCTCTTCCTGACTCACAAACATACTGCTAATAATCATGCAGTCTTTGGAAAATCCAGTGGGTGAACAAACGTTTGGGGAAAACTTCTTCCCGGAGATGCCGTTTTGTATAAGGGTTTCTCTTAGAGATCTATTACATCCATTGCTATCGATGTACAGAGGAGCCAGATCCAGGGCTTTCTTCAGTCCGGCAGAGGTCTTCTGGTGGTTCTGAGACACAGAGGCAATGATAAGTTTGGGAAGAAATCAAACACTGGAATCTTTTATCACATATTTACATTTAGGCCATTTTCAAAATGCATTCAAGGTACAGGCTTTATCAGTTCTTGCATTCCCTGGGATTTAACCCTCGTGCGTCAATTTAAAACAATTATAAAGGACAAAAATGTCTGTCATAAAAATGTGAAGCTTGGGAGAACAGACTTAAGTTTGCTCCCATTTTTAAAGAAGACCCTTGGCAGATTATTGTTGAAGTAAAAAAAAAAGTTTAAAAAGTGAAACCAATTTTAAGTTTATGAAAATAATTTATGAACAATATTTTATATTTCATTTTTTATAAAGATTTTGTTTGGATGCAGTAACAGATATTCCCCATTAGATGCAGCAAAACTACACTGGATTTGGGATTTGCAGTAGAATTTTTCTCCATCAAATATTACATGCACACAAACGCACACAATTTGTTTATTACACACATACAAACCACAATCTGACATACATACTAACACACACACACACACACACACACACACACACACACAATTATAGCTGCATAATTTATCCAATTGACTCTATAATATGCAGAAGTGGAAAACAGGAATAAAGCGAGTATTTGCTTTATAGACCAAAACTGAGAAAATGGCATTGGTACAAAATCTGGTAAAAGTAAATATTTACATTTTGAAGCCTTGCCAATAGAATGAAAGCATTTTAACAAAGATTGCATCATTTTATAGTTAAATGGGCCTGGGATCAAAAATTGCAGTTTCAATGGGGACATTTTTGTCCTTAATATCCCGAGTAGATCAATTTTGTGTACCTAGTGCAAAATAGATTTTTTAAAGGAAATGGGGGTGAATTATTAAAATTCCAATAAAAATACACACCTGTGCCAAAATATATACAGTTGGCATTAACACAGGCAAAACTATCAAAAAAACAAAACGGAAAAAGACACAAATGCCTATAAGGTCGCACAAGGGTTAAACCCATGACTTTTGTTTGATATATATATATAACCATCGGTTTATTCTAAAAGCATGTAAATCAATTCATTGCCAATTAAAAAACCCACCTTGAGATCATGACGCCAAAGCACAAGCACTGTGGCAACATTTGACAGGCAGAACCCAGGCATGTCTAGGCAATGCAATGATTATAATGACAATAATTCACCCAAGTACAAATAACCAATTAGTCATCTTATTTGACTCTGCAGACGCCTTTATTTGACTAACTGTGTCTGTGTGTGTTTGCAGTGCAGTCCGCTATTGAAACGAATCAATGCCCTTGGCGGTGAAATAATTATCTTTGTTTAAACAGCCTGAATGTGTTCATATCAATGCCCTCCTGTAAAGCACACATAAAACTGTATGGCAGTCTGTTATCTAGCGTTCACAAAGACATTCCAGTCTCCACCCGTGTAGTGGAGAATGTGATTAAGCCCCGCCCCTCTGAACCCACCTAATAAGAGTTCAACCCTCTGGTGCTCTTAGGTCACTTTTGACCGAAAGATTTTACGGTTTGTCTACTTGATCGGAATGGTACAAAACTTGGTAAAGGTTTTGGCAGTTGCTGTGTAAACACACAAAAAAAATAATGGACATGATTTAAAAAAAGGTCAAATGGTCCAGTAAACAATAGTCACACTTTGTTTCTCGAGATCAAAAACAAGCGCATTGGAAATGAATGAGAGGAAGTTCCTCTAGTGGAAGCGTTTGGTACTGCAGACGAACAACATCTCACTGAAAGATCATTTTATGAGATATCAACCTCGAATTTGAAGCACAAATTGTTTCGATTTATGGCTTTGATTTTCTTGCAGTTTTAGAGTCAAATGTATTTTTGAAAATATATATTTCATATAAAAATTGATAATAGTATTTTTGTGCATTTTTAATAACAATAAACGTAAAATTCTGTAACTTTTTAATTTCATTTTTAAAAACTTTTTTTCACATCAGCAATAATCTGCCAAGTGTCGACTTTGAAAAGAGATCAAACTTCAGTCTGTCGCTCTAAAGCAGGGTTCCTCAAACTCGTTCCTGGAGGGCCGCTGTCCTGCACAGTTTAGCTCCAACCCTGATCAAACACACCTGAGCAAGCTAATCAATGTCTTCAGGATCACTAGAAACTCACAGCTAGGTGTGTTTGATCAGAGTTAAAGCTAAACTGTGCAGGACAGTGGCCCTCCAGGACCGAGTTTGAGAAACCCTGCTCTAAAGTGTTCAAGATTTACCACAGTTTAAGTTGGAAATGTAATTTTCAGGTCTATGCTCAAAAAGTGAATAATAAATACAGCGTAAATATATTTTAGTACTATAAAATCCCCTAAAAATACAAAATATAAAACTAAAATATAGTACATTCATTTCATTTAAATAAAAATAAAATCCGGTCATTTTTGACCGACACGCGAAGATCACCAGAGGGAGTTCAGTGTAACTCAGAGTAACTCAGTGTAGTTCAGTGTAACTCAGTGTAGTTCAGTGTAATTCAGAGTAACTCAGTGTAATTCAGAGTAATTGATTGTAACTCAGTGTAATTCAGTGTAACTCAGTGTAACTCAGTGTAATTCAGTGTAACTCAGTGTAACTCAGAGTAACTCAGTGTAGTTCAGTGTAACTCAGTGTAGTTCAGTGTAACTCAGTGTAACTCAGATTAACTCAGAGTAACTCAGTGTAATTCAGTGTAATTGATTGTAACTCAGTGTAATTCAGTGTAACTCAGTGTAACTCAGTGTAATTCAGTGTAATTGATTGTAACTCAGTGTAACTCAGTGTAACTCAGTGTAACTCAGTGTAGTTCAGTGTAACTCAGTGTAACTCAGAGTAACTTAGTGTAGTTCAGTGTAACTCAGTGTAGTTCAGTGTAATTCAGAGTAACTCAGTGTAACTCAGTGTAGTTCAGTGTAACTCAGTGTAACTCAGTGTAGTTCAGTGTAACTCAGTGTGGTTCAGTGTAACTCAGTGTAACTCAGAGTAACTCAGAGTAGTTCAGTGTAACTCAGTGTAGTTCAGTGTAACTCAGTGTAACTCAGATTAACTCAGAGTAACTCAGTGTAATTCAGTGTAATTGATTGTAACTCAGTGTAATTCAGTGTAACTCAGTGTAACTCAGTGTAATTCAGTGTAATTGATTGTAACTCAGTGTAACTCAGTGTAGTTCAGTGTAACTCAGAGTAACTCAGTGTAACTCAGTGTAACTCAGTGTAACTCAATGTAACTCAGTGTAACTCAATGTAACTCAGAGTAACTCAATGTAATTCAGTGTAATTCAGAGTAACTCAGTGTAGTTCAGAGTAACTCAGTGTAGTTCAGTGTAACTCAGTGTAACTCAGTGTAGTTCAGAGTAACTCAGTGTAGTTCAGTGTAACTCAGAGTAACTCAGTGTAGTTCAGTGTAACTCAGAGTAACTCAATGTAACTCAGAGTAACTCAATGTAACTCAGTGTAACTCAGTGTAACAGTGTAACTCAGAGTAACTCAGTGTAACTCAGTGTAGTTCAGTGTAACTCAGAGTAACTCAGAGTAACTCAGTGTAACTCAGTGTAACAGTGTAACTCAGAGTAGTTCAGTGTAACTCAGAGTAACTCAGTGTAGTTCAGAGTAACTCAGTGTAACTCAGAGTAACTCAGTGTAACTCAGAGTAACTCAATGTAACTCAGAGTAACTCAATGTAACTCAGAGTAACTCAATGTAACTCAGTGTAACTCAGTGTAGTTCAGTGTAACAGTGTAACTCAGAGTAGTTCAGTGTAACTCAGAGTAACTCAGTGTAGTTGAGTAACTCAATGTAACTCAGTGTAACTCAGAGTAACTCAGTGTAGTTCAGAGTAACTCAATGTAACTCAGTGTAGTTCAGAGTAACTCAGTGTAGTTCAGAGTAACTCAATGTAACTCAGAGTAACTCAGTGTAGTTCAGAGTAACTCAATGTAACTCAGTGTAAATCAGTGTAACTCAGTGTAACTCAGTGTAGTTCAGAGTAACTCAATGTAACTCAGTGTAACTCAATGTAACTCAGTGTAGTTCAGTGTAACAGTGTAACTCAATGTAACTCAGTGTAACTCAGAGTAACTCAGTGTAGTTCAGAGTAACTCAATGTAACTCAGTGTAGTTCAGAGTAACTCAGTGTAGTTCAGAGTAACTCAATGTAACTCAGAGTAACTCAGTGTAGTTCAGAGTAACTCAATGTAACTCAGTGTAACTCAGTGTAACTCAATGTAACTCAGAGTAACTCAGTGTAGTTCAGAGTAACTCAGTGTAGTTCAGTGTAACTCAGTGTAACTCAGTGTAGTTCAGAGTAACTCAGTGTAGTTCAGTGTAACTCAGAGTAACTCAGTGTAGTTCAGTGTAACTCAGAGTAACTCAATGTAACTCAGAGTAACTCAGTGTAACTCAGTGTAACTCAGTGTAACTCAGTGTAACTCAGTGTAACTCAGTGTAACAGTGTAACTCAGAGTAACTCAGAGTAACTCAGTGTAACTCAGTGTAACTCAGTGTAACTCAGAGTAGTTCAGTGTAACTCAGAGTAACTCAGTGTAGTTCAGAGTAACTCAGTGTAACTCAGAGTAACTCAGTGTAACTCAGAGTAACTCAATGTAACTCAGAGTAACTCAATGTAACTCAGTGTAACTCAGTGTAGTTCAGTGTAACAGTGTAACTCAGAGTAGTTCAGTGTAACTCAGAGTAACTCAGTGTAGTTCAGAGTAACTCAGTGTAACTCAGAGTAACTCAGTGTAACTCAGAGTAACTCAGTGTAACTCAGTGTAACTCAGTGTAACAGTGTAACTCAGAGTAGTTCAGTGTAACTCAGAGTAACTCAGTGTAGTTCAGAGTAACTCAGTGTAACTCAGAGTAACTCAGTGTAACTCAGAGTAACTCAATGTAACTCAGAGTAACTCAATGTAACTCAGTGTAACTCAGTGTAGTTCAGTGTAACAGTGTAACTCAGAGTAGTTCAGTGTAACTCAGAGTAACTCAGTGTAGTTCAGAGTAACTCAGTGTAACTCAGAGTAACTCAGTGTAACTCAGAGTAACTCAATGTAACTCAGAGTAACTCAATGTAACTCAGTGTAACTCAGTGTAGTTCAGTGTAACAGTGTAACTCAGAGTAGTTCAGTGTAACTCAGAGTAACTCAGTGTAGTTCAGAGTAACTCAATGTAACTCAGTGTAGTTCAGAGTAACTCAGTGTAGTTCAGAGTAACTCAATGTAACTCAGAGTAACTCAGTGTAGTTCAGAGTAACTCAATGTAACTCAGTGTAACTCAATGTAACTCAGTGTAACTCAGTGTAGTTCAGAGTAACTCAGTGTAGTTCAGTGTAATTCAGTGTAACTCAGAGTAACTCAGTGTAGTTCAGAGTAACTCAGTGTAGTTCAGAGTAACTCAATGTAACTCAGTGTAACTCAGTGTAGTTCAGTGTAATTCAGTGTAACTCAGAGTAACTCAGTGTAGTTCAGAGTAACTCAATGTAACTCAATGTAACTCAGAGTAACTCAATGTAACTCAGAGTAGTTCAGTGTAATTCAGTGTAACTCAGAGTAACTCAGTGTAGTTCAGAGTAACTCAATGTAACTCAATGTAACTCAGAGTAACTCAATGTAACTCAGAGTAATTCAGTGTAATTCAGTGTAACTCAGAGTAACTCAGTGTAGTTCAGAGTAACTCAATGTAACTCAATGTAACTCAGAGTAACTCAATGTAACTCAGAGTAATTCAGTGTAATTCAGTGTAACTCAGAGTAATTCAGTGTAATTCAGTGTAACTCAGAGTAACTCAGAGTAATTCAGTGTAATTCAGTGTAACTCGGAGTAACTCGGAGTCACCTGTTCTGTGTTCATGTTGACGTCCATCTTGATCTCCGCTGTGACGTCGATGTTCATCATGGTGGGTCTGACAGCGATGGTGGGTTTGCTATACGGAGAGAGGGACGTCACCCCATCCTCGTCGTCCCCGATCACACTCGTTCGCGCTCGTTCTGGTCCAGTCTGTCGGTGGGCGCTGCGAGGATGGAAGCAGTTCTTACACGAGCCTGGTTTCCACACGTGTTCTGCAAACTCTCCACACGCAGACATCTTAACACACACCTCGAGATGCCGTCTGATCGGACTCGACTGGGCGGAACCGGCCGAGACAGGTCGCTCATAGTCTGAGGAACAGACCGGCTCAGGATATCAGCAGCCTCTACACCTGGAAAACACAAGAGAAAATAGTTACACTTTATTTTACAGCCAAGTCACCTTTATTTATACAGCGCTTTTTACAATACAGATTATATCAAAGCAGCTTTACAGAGATAACAGGATAATAATGCAACGAAGTTTGTTTCCAGAAGAAAATAGCATCTTAGTCCAGCTTAAGTCAGTTCAGTGATGGTTCATTTCTGTTGTAAAAAAGTTATTAATTTAGTTCATATATTTATAACGCCGTAGTTAATGTAGTTACTTAATATTACTCAGTACTTAAATATATAATTACACTGTAACAATGACACCTTAAAGTGTAACCGATAAACGTTCTGATGATTTTGAAGGAAAGCTGGTTTATATGTTTGCCACCCCTCATTTAAAGCCTTTGCTCATTTAAAGCGTGTTTTGACGGGGAAATGCACTTGTGTAAGAGACTTTGGTCTAAATGATTAGATGAAAGTACTTCACGCTTGCTAGTGAAAAACAAAAGGTGCAAATCCTCTCCTCCCGTTCCTCGTCCCTGCCTTTATAGAAAGCTCTCCTGTGGTTAGACTTCACGCATCACACAAACTCAACCACACCACTTTTGGGGTGGTGTGGCGCAATGGATAAGACACATGCCTTTGGTGTGAGAGACCCGGGTTCGAATCCACTGTGAGACACCAATGTGTCCCTGAGCAAGACACTTAACCCCTAGTTGCTCCAGAGGCGTGCGACCTCTGACATATATATAGCAATTGTAAGTCGCTTTGGATAAAAGCGTCAGCTAAATGAATAAATGTAAATGTAAATGTAAACCACAGCCTGAATAATAAACTCATCAACAAACTAATTCAGGCCAAACATGAGGACAAATGGTTGGACCAAACATTTAAAAACAAATAATTCAATGTTGATCATATATATATACCTAACGCTTTTTGACTTTCTCAGTTTGTGTAAACCTACTTAGGGTTCAGAGTATTTATTTTTTCCCACGTCTAGTACAACTGTGTGGTTTTGTTTAATTAATACAGTATACACTTTTTTCTTGATTTACCCTGAAAGAATGGAAGTGAAATGTGACAACATGCCCCATGTGAGGGGTACATTGTGACATGACCATATGACAGATTAAAATGCTATCTGATCTAATAAAATATTTTCCCAATAAAATACAATTAACTTTTTTTAATAATTGTTTTTTTTTACAACACTGCTAAAACACAGCGATACAGCATAGTTCAAAACATAATTATAATATATCATTTCTGAACATTGAGTCTCAGTCTTTATTCACCTTTTCTCATGGTTTCTCAATAGAATTCATAAAAGTATAGAATATAATATCATAGTTCTAATAGCGGCTCATTGTAACGCAGTGTGACAACATGCCCCGCCTGAGCAACTGGGGTTTAAACACTGCGAGTGTTTCTGCTGTTAGATCAGCATTAAAGAACCATATCAACTTTTAAATAACAGATATAAGATTAAAATAATATCAGATTTGTCTAATTTTAAATAAACACAAAAAACAGAGATGAAAAATGAACATAAGTAAGAAATTTACAATCTTCCAATGATTTCTTAATTTTGGCGCAATTTTTGCTCAATAGTGTTGATATGGAAACTAGTAAATGCACTGAGTTTCGTCATTCTGGAATGTGTGGAAGTGTGTGACAACTCTCTCCTCTAGACTGAAATGGTTTTAATGGTCTAATGACTTCTTAAACTCTTAGTAATGACATAACAGCAAATTATTTCATATACATATACTATATATACAGTCAAACCTAAATTTATTCAGACTCCTTCAACATTTCTCACATTATCACAGTTTATTCGCTATAGTTTAGAGAATGGTGATAAAATATGAGCAGAACTCAGTTGATATTTGACTGGTTTTGTCCGTCCTTCTGTTAGACTGTCTCACACATGAATTATGTTGAATATCTGTCAGCTGTTAAATTTAACTACACAATTAGATAATACCAGTTTAGCTCAACCAATCTCCAAGCAATGCTTCATTGTGTTCAGTCTGTGTGTAAAAAGAGCATTAGCAATTAAAGAAAACACACTTCAGCAAAACATGATCAGCTCAAAGTGTCCCAATCATTTTTGTTCACAAATTGTTATAAATGTCACTGGTAATCTCTGTATGAAGAATATTTGGGTATAATATGTCACAGTTTACTTTATTCTGCTCTCCTCACTTACACTAATGAACTATAGTGTCCTGATCACACTAGTGAAACAATATCTGGTGTCTGAATAGTTTTTGGTTTGACTGATCTATCTATCTATCTATCTATCTATATATCTATATCTATATATATTATATATATATATATATATAGTGAATATTTCATATAATCAATCCTAAACCTGTGTACATGTGGATTGTAGCTTGTTCTTTACAGGTTTTGCTCCTGATTGAACAGCAATAGCCTGAAGGTCAATAGGTCGTTGACCTCGTCCATCTCTAACGCCGCTTTCCCAGGCCACCAGAATTAGAGGCTCTTCTGTTCTTCAACTCGCCTCCGGAATGCGTTCTCACGTCGGAATGTGAGGAATGTGTGGAATGTGAGGGGAGATTCGCACCACGGTGAGCTTTACACCACAACAGCGTTACCGCGCCTCATCGCACACCTGACACGAGCGCCAGTGCGAAAACTCACGCGGACAGACGTGTTTGCACTGTCTGGAGACCCTGCAGATTTTTAAAGAGGCCATATTACGCTTGATGTTGTCTCAGGCTCTACTAGAGCAGGTTTTCCTGCTTGAATGTTGATTATTTTCCTCATATTCTCCATTGTTGCGGCTCCTCTCTTCCCAGTCTGTCAGTAACGCTCTGTTTACTTCCTGTCTCTATGAAGCCCCTCCTCCTGAAAGCACACTGTGCTCTGATTGGTCGGCTGGAGCAGTGTGCTGTGATTGGTCGAGTGTGTTTGGGAAATGTCCCGCCCCTTTCCATAACCGCCAGTTTAACACACTACTAACTAACTCAACCAGGCCCCGCCCCTTTATTCTGCGTATGAATTATTATAATGAGGAATATTGTGACATGTTCGTTCCCAGAAGAAACTCCAGACTAATGGAGTTCAGGAACACTGACACTGATATAGAGAAGAGCTGGAGCTTTTTCATGATCAAACAGGAACACTACACACTGAACACAGATGAAAACATGATAGATCCTCTTTAAGTCATGGAAAGAGTGACGATGACTCTGGAAATGACTCTCTTAAAGAATCATCTTTATGGCCGACAATCTCCATTATTTCCAAAGGAAAATGAATCATTACCTGAGACTGAACTCTCCCAGAGAGAAACATGGAAAAGCTGAGGTGTGTGTGTGTGTGTGTGAGATCAGATGCTCAGAGCTTCACCAGTGTTATTTTAAACCGCACATTATTTCCTGTTTTAACCAGCGCTGTCTTTAAATACTCTCAGCAACTGCGTCTGCAACAGATCCTGCAGAGCGAGTCCTCGTGCAGAGACGCTAGCAGACCAAACTCTAGCGGACCAAACTCTAGCGGGCCAAACTCGCTCGCGGACGAAACTCTAGCAGACCAAACTCTAGCGGGCCAAACTCTAGCGGGCCAAACTCTAGCGGGCCAAACTCTAGTGGGCCAAACTCTAGCGGGCCAAACTCTAGCGGGCCAAAGTCTAGCGGACCAAACTCTAGCGGACCAAACTCTAGCGGGCCAAACTCTAGCGGACCAAAGTCTAGCGGACCAAACTCTAGCGGGCCAAAGTCTAGCGGGCCAAACTCTAGTGGGCCAAACTCTAGCGGGCCAAACTCTAGCGGGCCAAAGTCTAGCGGACCAAACTCTAGCGGACCAAAGTCTAGCGGACCAAACTCTAGCGGGCCAAACTCTAGCGGGCCAAACTCGCTCGCGGACGAAACTCTAGCAGACCAAACTCTAGCGGGCCAAACTCTAGCGGGCCAAACTCTAGCGGGCCAAACTCTAGCGGGCCAAACTCTAGCGGGCCAAACTCTAGCGGGCCAAACTCTAGCGGACCAAACTCTAGCGGGCCAAACTCTAGCGGGCCAAACTCTAGCGGGCCAAAGTCTAGCGGACCAAACTCTAGCGGGCCAAACTCTAGCGGGCCAAAGTCTAGCGGACCAAACTCTAGCGGACCAAAGTCTAGCGGGCCAAACTCTAGCGGACCAAACTCTAGCGGGCCAAAGTCTAGCGGGCCAAACTCTAGCGGACCAAACTCTAGCGGGCCAAAGTCTAGCGGGCCAAACTCTAGCGGGCCAAACTCTAGCGGGCCAAACTCTAGCGGGCCAAACTCTAGCGGGCCAAAGTCTAGCGGGCCAAAGTCTAGCGGGCCAAAGTCTAGCGGGCCAAAGTCTAGCGGGCCAAAGTCTAGAGGGCCAAACTCTAGCGGGCCAAACTCTAGCGGGCCAAACTCTAGCGGGCCAAACTCTAGCGGGCCAAACTCTAGCGGGCCAAACTCTAGCGGGCCAAACTCTAGCGGACCAAACTCTAGCGGGCCAAACTCTAGCGGACCAAAGTCTAGCGGACCAAACTCTAGCGGGCCAAAGTCTAGCGGGCCAAACTCTAGCGGGCCAAACTCTAGCGGGCCAAACTCTAGCGGGCCAAAGTCTAGCGGACCAAACTCTAGCGGACCAAAGTCTAGCGGACCAAACTCTAGCGGACCAAACTCTAGCGGGCCAAACTCGCTCGCGGACGAAACTCTAGCAGACCAAACTCTAGCGGGCCAAACTCTAGCGGGCCAAACTCTAGCGGGCCAAACTCTAGCGGGCCAAACTCTAGCGGACCAAACTCTAGCGGGCCAAACTCTAGCGGGCCAAACTCTAGCGGGCCAAAGTCTAGCGGACCAAACTCTAGCGGGCCAAACTCTAGCGGGCCAAAGTCTAGCGGACCAAACTCTAGCGGACCAAAGTCTAGCGGGCCAAACTCTAGCGGACCAAACTCTAGCGGGCCAAAGTCTAGCGGGCCAAACTCTAGCGGACCAAACTCTAGCGGGCCAAAGTCTAGCGGGCCAAAGTCTAGCGGGCCAAACTCTAGCGGGCCAAACTCTAGCGGGCCAAACTCTAGCGGGCCAAACTCTAGCGGGCCAAACTCTAGCGGGCCAAAGTCTAGCGGGCCAAAGTCTAGCGGGCCAAAGTCTAGAGGACCAAACTCTAGCGGGCCAAACTCTAGCGGGCCAAACTCTAGCGGGCCAAACTCTAGCGGGCCAAACTCTAGCGGGCCAAACTCTAGCGGGCCAAACTCTAGCGGACCAAACTCTAGCGGGCCAAACTCTAGCGGGCCAAAGTCTAGCGGGCCAAAGTCTAGCGGGCCAAACTCTAGCGGGCCAAACTCTAGCGGACCAAAGTCTAGAGGACCAAACTCTAGCGGGCCAAACTCTAGCGGGCCAAACTCTAGCGGGCCAAACTCTAGCGGACCAAACTCTAGCGGACCAAACTCTAGCGGGCCAAACTCTAGAGGACCAAACTCGCTCGCGGACCAAACTCTAGCGGACCAAACTCTAGCAGACCAAAGTCTAGCGGGCCAAACTCTAGCGGACCAAAGTCTAGAGGACCAAACTCGCTCGCGGACCAAACTCTAGCGGACCAAACTCTAGCGGACCAAACTCTAGCAGACCAAACTCGCTCGCGGACTCCACACTCGTCTTCAAGATGAGCTCATTTCTTAATTAAGAGTCTAAAGAGGAGTCATATGGGTAATTAATATTCAGAAAGATTTCTTAATCAAAAGCAGACACCACTGAAGCGTTCATGAGTTACAGCGAGTAAATATTTGCATGTTAAATTTGTTGCGTATTTTGTAACGTTAAAGAGTTGCATCATGGACCACCATACTGTAAAAATACTGTAAAATCGTGATTATTACGGTGAAAAACTGTTAATTGGTTAAAGTTTCCGTACTATATACGATGAATAATTGTGATAGATCCAACCGTACATTTGAGTAAAATACCGTTAAATTTACAGAAGTAAAAAAAAGAACAAGTCATTGTATAATTTACAGTGAAAAACTGTATATTGACATTCCCACAATTCCCTGTGACGCTTCACATTTGATGTATTTTTGTTGAAATAACTGTTTCTTCATGGTTTTTCTAATCAATGTTACATTAATGTTATTCAAAAATTTAAATGTCATGTGTGTTAGTTACCATGATTGTGTGAATTACGCTATATATTAATATTATCTTTCTAGAGGAAAAGCTGCGTGTGAGGAGCTTTGGTTGATCATGTGACTCTCATCTCCGCTGTGATTGGTGGTTGTCAGTGTTTTACAATGGTACCAAACAGATATTAGTACTTCAGTAGATCTGTAAATTAACATTATATCGGATAGTGAAGAGTTTTTACTGTACATTTATATTGAGTCTGTAAAACCTAAAATGTTGCTACTGTATTTTTTACCGTAAATTTCTGGCAACCACAGCTGCCGTTTTTTACCGTAAATTTAACAGATATTTTTTTGTTGAAGTGCAGAGCTAGATTCATAACTGAAAACAGTCTGATAGAAACTATCTAATCTAATGTTTTGATGTTTCACAGATGAGGCTTAAACTCGTCCCAGTTAAATGAGCTGTTTTAACTGAAAGCTTATCCTAAAATACGCCTTAAACTCATTTAATCTTGTAAATTACGTGGTAAATCGTGGTCAATTATGCTAGCAACATGTTAAATCATGCTAGCAACGTGGTAAATCATGCTAGCAACGTGTAAATCATGGTAAATCATGCTAGCAACATGGTAAATCATATTAGCAATGTGGTAAATTATGCTAGCGACGAGGTAAATCATGCTAGCAATGTAGTAAATCATGTTAGCAACATGGTAAATCATGCCAGCAATGTGGTAAATCGTGGTAAATCATGCTAGCAACGTGTTAAATCATGTTAGCAATGTGGTACAATTATGCTAGCAACGTGGTAAATCATGGTAATCATGCTAGCAACGTGGTAAATCATGTTAGCAATGTAAATTATGCTAGCAATGTAGTAAATCATGGTAAATCATGCCAGCAATGTGTTAAATCGTGGTAAATCATGCTAGCAATGTGGTAAATCATACTAGCAATGTGGTAAATTGTGGTAAATCATGCTAGCAATGTGTAAATCATAATAAAACATGCTAGCAATGTGGTAAATCATGCTAGCAATGTAGTAAATCATGGTAAATCATGCTAGCAATGTAGTAAATCATGGTAAATCATGCTAGCAATGTGGTAAATCATGCTAAATCATGCCAGCAATGTGTTAAATCGTGGTAAATCATGCTAGCAATGTGGTAAATCATACTAGCAATGTGGTAAATTGTGGCAAATCATGCTAGCAATGTGTAAATCATAATAAAACATGCTAGCAATGTGGTAAATCATGCTAGCAATGTAGTAAATCATGGTAAATCATGCTAGCAATGTGGTAAATCATGCTAAATCAAGCTAGCAACGAGATAAATCGTGGTAAACCATGCTAGCAACGAGATAAATCGTGGTAACAATTTCTAATCTATCTATGAAACTTTAAGCTTTAAACTACTTAACTTCTTCAAACTCTTTGTTCAACTTAAAGTTTGTCTACAAACTTTTTTATCTAGTTAATCTAAAGCCTAATCCTGGCTTAATCTAAACCCTGTCTGTGAAACCAGGCCTAAATATCTAAATAAAGAGAGGATCAAATGTTGCTTAGTTTTACATCAGCAGCAAAAAAATATATCATGAATATTCCATATATCAGCCATTTATACTCCAGTTGATCCAGAATCAGCTCTTAATCTTCGACTAGCAGAAGTTTAATGGCACGTAAAGCCTGGTAAAGAGTCGGACGCAGGTTAAGTGTTTGCTCAGGGTTTGCTCAGTGTTTGCTCAGGGTTTGCTCAGGGCAGGTCGAGTGTCGAGGGGAATGTGGGTCGAGTCGCGCCGTTAGACTCACTGGCAACAAGTTTGACAAGTCAAAACCCAAGACACAACAGGAGAAGGAGAAGCTCTTTGTTCCCACAGCTGCTGAAAACACTTGTGAACAATGAGTGTTTTGGCCTTCAGATGCTGAGCAGGGGGAAGGGAACGCCGACGAGAACCTCACACTCTTCCTGAGTGTCAAACACACCTGAACACTGACTCACATTCACTGTCGAGCAGATCAAACACGGAGGAGTGTGTTAAACTCAATCAAATCAGACAAATGTGTTTCATAAACATGCGAGGAGCAGGTGAGTTTGGTTCAGACTAGTTCAGCATGAATCCAGAGATTTAAAAGAGTCAAACATAACTTAACTTTACATCAGAACTCTTCCAGAATTAATTTACCATGGTGACTACCAAAGTTATACAGTAAGTGTTGAGAACATGTGGTTGTATAACCAGAAAACAATAAACAAACAAACAAAAACAGACGGAGAATCTGAATCTCGGTTGAAGATCCAGTCAAGCTCACAATCATAATAACAATAGCAAATATTGCATGGTAGAAACTATAATTACCATGGTAAATTGATTATCAGATTACACAATCAAATTTCTATGGAAGGTTGTTTTCGCCACGGATTATTATTTTTTCTTTTTCTGCAGAATTTAATTCAATATTGCGATTGTATATCTCGGAATTTGGACTTTAGAAAAGTCAGAATTGTGAGATAGGTTATAAAACTTGCAACTGCGAGAAAATGTCACACTAATTGATTGTGAGATTTAAAAAGTAGCAATTACATTTTTATTTTTAATTCCGTGTCGGAAACAAGTTCACATCTGTTTACACGCTACGGAAATTGGAATGTCAATCAACAACACAAGTGCGCGCGTTACATCGCGTCGCACGCGCGTTCAAAAACACGTTAGACCATCATAAACACGCGTTACAGGGCGAGTCCATACGGTGTCCGCTTTGAGTCAAATCCACGTTCACATCAATGAATGAATGAATGAATCTGAAATCAACATCATAAACCAGATGCGCGCGTCCGTTTGGAATCGATCTGAATCTTAATCCGGTTCTGCGGATCCAGATCAAAGATGCGTTCTGGTTTATTATGGATCTAGAACCACGCGTGACAGAACAGATCGCTAACTCACCTGCAGTGGACCAGCAGACAGCAGAGACTGAGACACATCTGAGCAACTAGATCCTCACAGAAGACACGCGTGCGTGTGTGTGTGTGTTCATTCACAGAGAGAGTGTGTGTGAGAGAGAGAGAGAGAGAGAGAGAGAAAGAGAGAGAGACAGTGCGTGACTGTGATCTGATCAGACTGAAGCAACGCGACGAAACTCCTGCATAGGGGGCGGAGCCTCTCTCTCTCTCTCTCTCTCTCTCTCTCTCTCTCTCACACACACACACACACACACAACACGTGCAACACATACATATATCTCTCTCTATATATTCATCTTTTTTTA
>CM040806.1:987500-1002500 GCA_022829025.1 Squalius cephalus
CGAGCTCTACTCAGATCTAAATATTAACGATGGTGTCAATTTCAAACCATTTGGAGCCGATTCAGACCCTGACAATGTTAACGAACGAGGATCGTGCAGAACGGATTTCAAGCACAGATTTCAGAGTGGTATTATTTTTTGTAATTTTCTTTTAGATAAAATGTTATCCACCATTTAATCATATTTTTTGGAAAACTACGGTAATCCAAATAGTAATCGATCACAAAATCATGGATAATGTTTCTAAGGGGCGGTGAACAGTCTTACAAAAGCTCCAGTAAACACTACATCAACACTGTAATGTTAGTTTGTTAGTTAGCAGGTTAGTGGAGAGACAAAGCTTTACATCATAGCTATCATAGCAACTACATAAAGCTTGTAATTGAAACTGTTAATAGAAAACACAACTACACAGCTACT
Organism: Squalius cephalus; assembly: GCA_022829025.1. Lineage (NCBI taxonomy): Eukaryota > Metazoa > Chordata > Actinopteri > Cypriniformes > Leuciscidae > Squalius > Squalius cephalus. Next base: position 987,921 of record CM040806.1, read on the forward strand.
ACAGTTGTGATCCTTAAACTATAGATTGTCTCGACAAAATGGGAACGTCTCCGTATCCGTCTCTCTTCTGGAAGCTGTTCTCTGTAAAATGAAAGTCCTCCGTCTCTGTCCTCTTCTCTAAAGCAGTCCATCATGGCCCCGCCCCCTTTGTGGCGAGTTCCCGGGGGCGGGGTTTATGTAAATGTTAGGGTTAGTGATGTCACCAACCCAGGAAGAAGCTCATTGTAGTCTCTACCAGCCGTTTGTTGTAGTAAAAAAAGCGATTTCTGTAAAGGAAAACATCTCTCTGCATTGATCTTTGAGCGTCGTTAATTTGCAGATGTTGTTTATGCACATGATTATGATTATCATATGATTATGATTTCACTTTTCTAACACTCTAAGTTAGTGTGTAATGTTGCTGTTTGAGCATAAACAACATCTGCAAAGTTACGACGCTCAAAGTTCAAAGCAAAGGGAGAGATTTGCTTTTACAGAAATCGCTTTTTAAGGACTACAACAAACGGCTGGTAGAAACTACAATGAGCTTCCTCCCGGGTTAGTGACATCACCAACCCTAGAATTTACATAAACCCCGCCCCCAGAACACGACTGATATATGCTAATCAAAGACTAGAAGACAAATTTTCAGTGTGTGTCTGTGTGAGGTAATCGGAGTTGCTGACACACACACACACACACACACACAAGCTCTTGAAGCTCCGCCCCCTGTGCCAGGAGCAGCAGCTCATTTGCATTTAAAGGAACAGACACAAAAATGGTGTGTTTTTGCTCACCCTCAAAAAGTGACAACTTTAACATGCTATATTAAAATATCTGTGGGGTATTTTGAGCTAAAACTTCACACACACACTCTGGGGACATCAGAAACGGGCATCATACCACCCCTTTAAGAAAGTGAAATCATTATCGAGGGCCCAGATAACTTTGAACGAACATTCTCTTAATGTTACTGCAGGAACATTTGTTCGTAACTTGGATAGAGCCTTGATCGCACGTTCCCTGTTACCAGTGACTCATCTGGGACTGTTTCTATCCCTCCTCGGGAACACGGGAGGAACGTCAGGTCTCTGTCAGGCAGGTTTATGATGAGATGATGTGTGTGTCTGTCTCTCAGTGATTCACTGGGTCTCACCGGCGTCTCGTTTAGTAGACTCACACCGGCTCAACGCTGCTTTATACTGACGCGGAAAACACCTGAAGTGACTCAAGAGCTCCACACATCCATATACATGTTTGTGTCCATAGATTTCATGGTGTGAATGTTCTCATAAAAAGATATCATACTCCGGGTCGTGTTTCCCAGCTAACAAACACGTGTTTTAAAGTTTCCTCCTTAAAACTGCAGTGAACCAAAGACAGTCTCAAAAACACGCTTTGAAATCGCTGGTGTTTCTGACGTCACAAACTACCTTGTAACCAATCAGATCAACGTGTGATCGTCAACCAGTGGATCTCTGAGCTGAGTGAGTGAGTGGAGGCGGGGCTCATTTGCATATTCATAGAACCGCGCATACTAAACGAGGCAAGGGTGTCGAGTTACATTCAAGATATTTTAAGGCATGAAGGCACTTTTTTTAAAAATTTTTGTTGATTAAAGATGAGTTTTAAGGGATAAAATGATTGACTACAGGGGGACTTTAAAGCATATATTTGCAAACATTACTGGAACGTTACATTTGAATGTTCTCTGAACGTTCCGAAACAAGGAGAAACATTTAAAAAAATGAAACATTTCAGAAAAAAAAAAACATTCCATGAGATAATGTATTTGAGCTAATGTTTTGAGAACATTATTAAAGACCAGTTCTATTAAAGTTTCTGGAAGAACTTGCCAGAACATTCCCTGTTATCTGGGTTTCACCGGATAGATAACAAGAGAGATGAAATATAGATAAAACGAACAGATGCACAGTGCGAAAAGAGGTTTAGAGTCTTAAACGAGAGACAGAGGGAGAGAGATAAATGAAAATCAGCATTATAGAGATGTGTCTGTTCCTGCCCAGCCGAGCAGAACGTGTCCGGGTCACTTACGCAACACGCCGGAGAGAAACAGGCTTTATCCAGGACTTACTGCGAACGTGTCTCTTCAGGACCACAGGAACACACATGACATCTGTCAACGACAGAGCAAACGCAGAGAGAGAGAGAGAGAGTCAGTCGAGGTCATGTGATACAGTGGATACAGACACTGCTGACTACATCTGTATTCACTACAGCACTATTACATAAGGTATTATATTAACAATTTAGAGAATAAGATAAATAAGAAATAAATAAATAATAATACAAAAATAACAATAAAAAGAGTTGCTGAATGCTAATAATTAATGTAATCATAAAATGTTTAAAAATTTTAATAAATAAATAATTGCAAAAATAAAAACCACCAAAATAAAACACACAAAAATTGTTTTAAATATTTTATTATGTAAAATGTAAACAATAAAAACCATCAAAATAAAATAAAAAAACAGCAAAACACATTTAATTTGATCAGGTAAAATGAATAGTATCACAGGAACATATTTACACAGATCAACCAAGGTAATTAATAAGGAACAGCTGAACAGAATGATCAATAAACAAATAAATAATTAACCCATCAAAAGAAAACACTTTTTAAAAAGTAAATATTTTAGCATGTAAAATAAAAACAAATAATTTAAAAATAAAAACAATCAAAATGAAACACTTATTAAAAAAGCATTTTATCATGTAAAATTAAAATAAATAAATAATTAACCCATCAAAATAAAACACTTATTAAGAAAGTATGCATTTTAGCATGTACAATTAAAATAAATAAATACATTTAAAATAAAACCCATAAAAATAAAACACTTTATAAAAAGTAAAGATTTTATTATGTAAAATTGTAATGTTTTTTTTTAAATAAAAAAATAAAAAATAAAACACTTATTAAAAAAATTCATTTTATCATGTAAAATTAAAATAAACAAATAATTTTAAAATAAAACCCATAAAAAAACACTTTATAAAAAGTAAAGATTTTAGTATGTAAATTTTTTTTAAATAAAAACATTCAAAAATAAAATTCATTTTAGCATGTAAAATATAAATAAATAAATAATTTTAAAATAAAATCATGATCATGACCTTTATCCCATCAGACCAGCTAATGGCCACAGAACCAGATGCATGATGGGAGAAGGGTGTAGAATAGAGCAAGTTTCTTCCTGTTATTTAAAGCAACACAGAGGATGACATCACTTCCTTCCTCCTCACGATTAGCAGCTTAAGCTTCACTTCCGTCCAAAACGAGGAGCGCTTGCAGTCAGAGATTCTGTTAAAACAGTATCTCGAGGACGCTCTTCCATAAAGTGGACAAGCACAACTGATGATCACTGAACCTGAAAAAACAGTCAGACTAGCTTCTCATGGCACTGTCTGTGGTTTCAGACGGCCACTGCTGGTGCATGATGGTTATTGATTGGTCAATAATGGTCTTTTTTGCAGTGAACTTCTCAAGAGAACAAAGGGAAAGTTGATGAATGGTCCTCCGGAGAGTTCTCAGGGATTGACTCATGGTTTTCTGATATCCCTCTCTGATTGGGCGGAACTGGGACACCTGATACTCTTCATCGGCTCTATCTTCCAGCAACACTTACAGGAACCCCCCCCCCCCCCATCCCCCATATAGATCTGCTTAAACACAACAGAGCATTCTTCATTCGTCTTGAATCCTCTGGCTACGACTGCGGGAATGCTGGGAAACAGAGACGACCCACGGCGTGTGTTTGTGAAGCTTGTTTTTGGCCACGGAATAACTAAATAAAAGAGGAACCTTTCATCTTCCTATTTATGTCTTGTAATTCAGACTTTATTTTAGGTATTATGAAAAAAAAAAAGGAACTGTGAGATATAAGCTCACAACTACGAGCAAAAATGTCAGAATTGTGAGTAAAAAAGTCAGAGTTGCGAGATATAAAGTCAATTGTGAGATAAAAACTCACAATTGTGAGTAAAAAAGTCTTAATTGCAAGATAAACTCACAACTATGAGTAAAAAAAGTCAGAATTGTGAGTAAAAAAGACAGAATAGCGAGATATAAAGTCAGAATTGTGAAATTATCTCACAACTATGAGTAAAAAAAGTCAGAATTGTGAGTAAAAAAGTCAGAATTGCGAGATATAAAGTCAGAATTGTGAAATTAATTCACAACTATGAGTAAAAATGTCAGAGTTGTGAGATATAAAGTCAATTGTGAGTAAAAAAGTTGGCATTGTGAGTAAAAAAGTCAGAATTGAGTAAAAAAGTCAGAATTGCGAGATATAAAGTCAGAATTGTGAAATTAATTCACAACTATGAGTAAAAATGTCAGAGTTGAGTAAAAATGTCAGAGTTGTGAGATATAAAGTCAATTGTGAGTAAAAAAGTTGGAATTGTGAGTAAAAAAGTCAGAATTGCGAGATATAAAGTCAGAATTGCGAGATATAAAGTCAGAATTGTGAAATTAACTCACAACTATGAGTAAAAATGTCAGAATTGAGTAAAAAAGTCAGAATTGTGAGATATAAAGTCAGAATTGCGAGATATAAAGTCAGAATTGTGAAATTAACTCACAACTATGAGTAAAAATGTCAGAATTGAGTAAAAAAGTCAGAATTGTGAGATATAAAGTCAGAATTGCGAGATATAAAGTCAGAATTGTGAAATTAACTCACAACTTTGAGTAAAAATGTCAGAATTGAGTAAAAAAGTCAGAATTGCGAGATATAAAGTCAGAATTGTGAAATTAACTCACAACTATGAGTAAAAATGTCAGAATTGAGTAAAAAAGTCAGAATTGTGAGATATAAAGTCAAAATTCCGAGATATAAAGTCAGAATTGCAAAATAAACTCACAACTATGAGTAAAAAAGTCCAAATTGTGAGTAAAAAAGTCAGAATTGCGAGATATAAAGTCCGAATTGCGAGATTAAAACACACAACTACGAGTAAAAAAGTCCAAATTGTGAGTAAAAAAGTCAGAATTGCGAGATAAACTCACAACTACGAGTAAAAAAGTCCAAATTGTGAGTAAAAAAGTCAGAATTGCGAGATAAACACAACTACGACTAAAAAAGTCAGAATTGCGAGATACAAAGTCCGAATTGCGAGATTAAAACACACAACTATGAGTAAAAAAGTCCAAATTGTGAGTAAAAAAGTCAGAATTGCGAGATAAACTCACAACTACGAGTAAAAAAGTCAGAATTGCGAGATAAACTCACAACTACGAGTAAAAAAGTCAGAATTGTGAGTAAAAAAGTCACAAGATAAAACAAAAAAAACACACTTCCATCAGTGTGTTGTTGTGTTGGACTCGAGGCAAATGATGACCCCTCTTAAACCACAGAAACATTCACTGGAAACCAGCCGATTCACCAGCACACTTCCTCTGGAGGCGTTCAGCATTCATCTCACTCTCTTCAGGGTTTTACGAGCTATCACAGTTGTAAAACATGACTAAAAGGGTTGTTTGTTTAAAGCCGCTCAGACGTCTCAGGCTTTCACAGCACCTGCAGAACATAAATCATGAAACCTCGTCAGTGTGTGGTTTGGGTTCGGGACTCGCCGGTTGGGGACTGGCTTACACCTGAAGGTTCCTAAATGCATTTATATAAGTGGGATAAAGAAGACTAAAATCAGCCTTGACATGTAGCTGTCACGATATAAAGTGAATACACAATATAACGTGTGCCAAATGAGTCTGGCCTGGGAACGGATGGAAGATAAGATCCATCAGACTTCCACTGCCAAACTGCAGGAATGCACCAGGTGTGGAGATTTTAGATGGTGATATGAAAGATATTTAGGTAGGGTTACATTATTTCTGAATGTAATAAAACATTGTGCCATTGTTGCATTCTGAAATGTATCAGAACTCATCAGACAGACTCCAAAAAAAGCATAGAGAATAGATAAACTCACATATTCACACTGCGTCCAGGTTCTAAAATGTAACTGAGTTTCTAAAAAGGTTCTAAAAAGTAACTGCGTGTTTCTTAAAAAAAGGTTCTAAAAAGTAACTGAGTTTCTAAAAAGGTTCTAAAAAGTAACTGCGTGTTTCTTAAAAAAAGGTTCTAAAAAGTAACTGAGTTTCTAAAAAGGTTCTAAAAATTAACCAAGTTTCTAAAAAGGTTCTAAAAAGTAACTGAGTTTCTAAAAAAGGTCCTAAAAGTTAACTGCGTGTTTCTAAAAAGGTTCTAAAAATTAACCAAGTTTCTAAAAAGGTTCTAAAAAGTAACTGAGTTTCTAAAAAGTAACTGAGTTTCAAAGAAGGTTCTAAAAATTAACCAAGTTTCTAAAAAGGTTCTAAAAAGTAACTGAGTTTCTAAAAAGGTTCTAAAGATTAACCAAGTTTCTAAAAAAGTTCTAAAAAGTAACTAAGTTTCTAAAAAGGTTCTAAAAAGTAACTGCGTGTTTCTAAAAAGGTTCTAAAAAGTAACTGAGTTTCTAAAAAGGTTCTAAAAAGTAACTGAGTTTCTAAAAAGGTTCTAAAGATTAACCAAGTTTCTAAAAAGGTTCTAAAAAGTAACTGAGTTTCTAAAAAGGTTCTAAAAAGTAACTGCGTGTTTCTAAAAAGGTTCTAAAAAGTAACTGAGTTTCTAAAAAGGTTCTAAAAAGTAACTGTGTGTTTCTAAAAAGGTTCTAATAATTAACTGAGTTTCTAAAAAGGTTCTGAAAAGTAACTGCGTGTTTCTAAAAAGGTTCTAAAGATTAACCAAGTTTCTAAAAAGGTTCTAAAAAGTAACTGCGTGTTTCTAAAAAGGTTCTGAAAAGTAACTGCGTGTTTCTAAAAAGGTTCTAAAAAGGTTCTAAAAAGTAACTGATTTTCTAAAAAGGTTCTAAAAATTAATCAAGTTTCTAAAAAGGTTCTAAAAACTAACTGCATGTTTCTAAAAAGGTTCTAAAAGTAGCTGCGTGTTTCTAAAGACGCTCTATTCACTCGCTCTACTGCTGGATGTCTGTCTGAACTTTACAGAATAAGTGTTGAATAGATAAACTCACATATTCACACTGCATCCAGTGAGCTAAACACTGGTCTCTGGCACACTGAGCTAATGACCTTCAGTCTGACCGTGCTGGAAAAGGAAGAAAGCAGGAACAGAGCCGGAAATTGGACATGCAACATTGAAAGGAAAGAATGGGAGCGAGAAGGGAAGAATGTGTTTGGACCTCCTGTCTTTGTTGCCCAAAGCTGAAGTTTTCAAAGGAACTCGGTCACATTTAGACCCAGAACCCTCCTCTGAGCCCGACAGTAACGCCTCTGATCCAGCCATCCATTCAGCAGGAATTCCTAAATGAAAATGCTCCGGTTGGGGCCTTTAGTTCATGAAAGCATTCAGACACACAGACGGCACTGTGTCTTTTTTTCCCTGCTGCTTCCTGTAACGACACACAAACAGACCAAATCAGAATGAATCATGATGATATGTAAAAAAAGGAAGTAATGAGTGTTTCTAAAAAGGTTCTAAAAAGTAACTGAGTTTCTAACAAGGTTCTAAAAAAGAACTGAGTTTCTAAAAAGGTTAAAATAAGTAATGAGAGTGTTTTTAAAAAGTTTCTAAGAAGTAACTCTGCGTTTCTAAAAAGGTCCTAAAAAAGGAACTGAGTGTTTCTAAAAAGGTTCTAAGGTTTTTGTTGAACGTCCTTCACTAAAATTAACAGTGCCACCCTGAACACCACAGAATACCATACAGAACAGCCTAGCAACCACATGAAAATGCTGACAATATTACTTAAGTTTTAAATGCAAAAATGATCTATTAATACTTGCTTTTTTAATATTAAAAAGCATTTTCAGATGCATCCTCGTCATTTGCATGGAAACCCTGAGTAATAGTGTGCACATGTGTGTGTGTTTGTTTAGAAATGCTCACTGGCATGCTCCTCCCCCCGGGTTATTACTCTCTCTCCTGACAGTGACCTCTAGGCTAAAGGTCACGGTGCCGATGACCTTGGTGTGTTCAGATGTGGGTCATCTGTGACCTCCTTCAGATCCGCGCTGACCTCTGACCTCAGAGCGCAGTGTGTTCACTGCACTTTAACAGATGATCCGCGGTCAGATCACATGACGCTGTTACCAGTGCTGAGGAATGTGACTCTTAAAAGCAACACATTACACTGTTTATAAAAAGGTTTTAAAAAAGCAACAGCGTGTCTCTAAAAAGGTTCTTAAAAGTAACTGAGTGTTTCTAAAATGGTTTAAAAAAAAGTAATGACTGTTTTAAAAATGTTCTAAGAAGAAAGTGTACGTTTCTAACAAGGTTCTAAAAAGTTATGAGTGTTTCTAAAAAGGTTCTAAAAAGTAACAGCATGTTTCTAAAAAGGTTCTAAAAAGTAACTGAGTGTTTCTAAAATAGTTAAAAAAGTATTGAGTATTTTAAAAACGTTTACTTAAGTGTGCGTTTCTAACAAGGTTCTAAAAAAGGTTCTGGTCAAAAAGTAATGAGTGTTTCCAAAAAGGTTCTAAAAAGTAATGAGTGTTTCTAAAAAGGTTCTAAAAGTAACAGAGGGTTTCTAAAATGATTCTAAAAAGTAACAGAGTGTCTCTAAAAAGGTTCTAAAAAGTAACAGTGTTTCTAAAAAGATTCTAAAAAGTAATGTGTGTTTCCAAAAATGTTCTAAAAAGTAACAGTGTTTCTAAAAAGGTTCTAAAAAGTAACAGTGTTTCTAAAAAAGTTCTAAAAAGCAACAGCGTGTCTCTAAAAAGGTTCTTAAAAGTAACTGAGTGTTTCTAAAATGGTTAAAAAAGTAATGACTGTTTTAAAAATGTTCTAAGAAGAAAGTGTACGTTTCTAACAAGGTTCTAAAAAGTTATAAGTGTTTCTAAAAAGGTTCTAAAAAGTAACTGTGGGTTTCCAAAAAGGTTCTAAAAAGTAACTGAGTGTTTCTAAAAAGGTTCTAAAAGTAACAGAGTGTTTCTAAAATGATTCTAAAAAGTAACAGAGTGTCTCTAAAAAGGTTCTAAAAAGTAACAGTGTTTCTAAAAAGGTTCTAAAAAGTAATGTGTGTTTCCAAAAATGTTCTAAAAAGTAACAGAGTGTCTCTAAAAAGGTTCTAAAAAGTAACAGTGTTTCTAAAAAGATTCTAAAAAGTAATGTGTGTTTCCAAAAATGTTCTAAAAAGTAACAGTGTTTCTAAAAAGGTTCTAAAAAGTAACAGTGTTTCTAAAAAAGTTCTAAAAAGCAACAGCGTGTCTCTAAAAAGGTTCTTAAAAGTAACTGAGTGTTTCTAAAATGGTTAAAAAAGTAATGACTGTTTTAAAAATGTTCTAAGAAGAAAGTGTACGTTTCTAACAAGGTTCTAAAAAGTTATAAGTGTTTCTAAAAAGGTTCTAAAAAGTAACTGTGGGTTTCCAAAAAGGTTCTAAAAAGTAATGAGTGTTTCTAAAAAGGTTCTAAAAGTAACAGAGTGTTTCTAAAAAGGTTCTAAAAAGTAACAGAGTGTTTCTAAAAAGGTTCTAAAAAGTAACAGTGTTTCTAAAAAGATTCTAAAAAGTAATGTGTGTTTCCAAAAATGTTCTAAAAAGTAACAGAGTGTGTCTAAAAAGGTTCTAAAAAGTAACAGTGTTTCTAAAAAGGTTCTAAAAAGTAACAGTGTTTCTAAAAAAGTTCTAAAAAGTAACTGTAGGTTTCTAAAAAGGTTCTAAAAAGTAACTGTAGGTTTCCAAAAAGGTTCTAAAAAGTAACAGAGTGTTTCTAAAAAAATTCAAAAAAGTAACCACATGTTTAAAGTAGTTTTTCCTTTCTAAAAACTAATAACATAATAGTTTTTATGGAAAATAATGTTACATTCTTTTGCATGTGTATGTAGAATGCAGAAATAGAGATGACAGTGTGAATTGAAAATACTGAAATAAAATGACTGGGTACTGTGAAACAAAACAACACAATCATATTTCTATTAGATTCTCTTCACTACTTGCAGTGGCACGGAACAATAAACACACATGTGAACACATTCATGAACACATGACTCTTAAAGGCTTCAGTGCTATTTAGTATACAGTATCTCGCCCTATACGAGTGTTTACTCACGTAAAGTGATACACACAGCAAACCTCATCTAGCTGATCTCTGAAAATACTCAATTCCTCATCATGTCAGGGTCATTTGGCCTGAACCTCAACAGAAAACACTCACACACCAGTAAACACTGACTGACACACACTATTCACACACACACACACACACACACACACACTGCTATGTAGGGCGGGTTAAAGTGTCACGGTTTTGTGTTGTCTATCAGGGCATGACGGCCGGTCGATCTTAATTAAATTCCTGAATAATTCAATTATAGTGTATTTACTTTGCCAAATATGGTTTAGTCTCTGGAAAGACTCATTAATGGTTGGTTTAACATGTATTTATCATTCTTAAGTCCATTCTTGCTGTGGGAACTTCAACACTGTTCTGAATTAAAATGTTACAAAAAATAATAAAGCTTTCAAAACAAATAGAAAATTATTCAATGCTCTTGAATTTACAAAGCGTGTGATTGGCTGTTTGGGGTCACGTGATCCATGTAGAAATAAACCTCTGGCACATCTCATCTTCTCTCTAATTTACTCAGTTAATTATGATTCAGCAGTTCAGTATCATATAAAGCATTATGAATTCAGTCGACTGTCATGAATCGAGAGTGGATCACTGATCCGGATTTCTGTTCTAAAGGTCTGAAGAAAATGACTGTCGGTTTTCACCAACATAGACAAAGAAAATAACCTTTATAATAGTTATCCTACTACACTTCTGAACTGAAAAACTTGATCTATCTTTAAATCCTACAAAGAATCACAATGATTCAATAGTCACATTATTTGAAGTCTGCATGAAACAGAAGTTGCACTAGTCTTTTTTCCCTATTGTGACGTAAATTCGAGAGAAATAACAATTGTAGGGGCGGGGCTTGATTTTGTCTGCGGGGAATTGATTGGAATTGGATGGTTGTGATTTGCTATTGGTGGATAACATGTGAGTGACAGGTTGCCCCGCCCTCGCGCCAGTAAACAAACTCTTAAAGACTGCCAACTAACCTCATTACTTGGAATTCTTCTTGTTTTTTGTTTTTCTGGTTAATAACCGGCTCAGTTTTTCCTGATGTGACTCACTGTCAGAAATCTTCCTCATATTTCACAGTTTCCTGTCACGACAGTTTATATAGGCCTACACATATCCATAAATAAGGCATTTAACACTATGTCTACAATGGCAAACCTTTTTCAAAAGTATCACACAACTTAATCAGACATAGAATGCTTTAGTAGGCTAGTTTACATTTCACGTACACCTACCGTTCACTCCTTGGCGCGCTTTTAGGAGAATCCCGCTCTTTTTCTGTCTCCATGGCGATGCGCTTGACAATGGCGCCACCTTGTGGAATATCGCGAGAACTGTCACTCGAACTCCCTCTGCTATGCCTCGTTTGTACAGCAGGTGTCGCTGTTGAGAAAACCCTAAATAATGCAGCATCTCTGGCATCATCATTAGTTTACAGATGAGGAAAAGAGTAGCTAGCTACTACAAGAAGCCTGTCCAGAACGACCCAAATCAGATCATAATACAGTGATACTTTATTTCATACCATCATCCCAGCTAACATATAGTCATATATGTTCTAAGACGTTATGGGATTAATTATTAATTATTATTTTTTCAAATGCTTTATTTGAACGTTTAGTTTACAGTGTGAAACAACAAAATTAGAACACAACAATAAGTATTAAGAATAACGAAAATATAAAGAATAGTAAAAGAAAACACTTAACCAACACCACAATACAAAAACAGATCTAGACAGTAAAATAAACGAGAATAGAAAAAAAGAAAGATGGCATTACTTAAATTAAAATAAATTTAAACATTAATTAAGGTAACGAGTTTGTAGGTTGTGCAAATTGTACATGTTTTGAGTGCTTTTGGGTTAAGAAAAGAAATTGTAATGGTTTACACGAGTTTTATCTCGTGTAAGAATACCAAACTTGAAAACTTGAAAACTTACATTTATGAATATAAAATCTACAATAATTAGATTCATTATAATGCAGGCATTGGAATCCGCTTTAAAAAAATCAGATAATAACACTTTTGGGATTCATTGAGAAATTTTGCAAGATATTGCTTGATATAAACCAACTAACATCTTTCCAAAGTCGCAGAGTCCAACTGCACGACCAAAACAAATGAAGAGGAGTTTCAGTGTCAAACAGTGGCTTTAAGTGTGAGATCAATGGTTGTGGTCTGTTACGCAACGGCGTGTGCGCGCTCGCGCGCTCGCGTGTGTTTCTCAGCATCCGTGACTGTAATGGCGGCAGATCCGGTTACAACTGTGATCATCTGAGATCAAAGAGTACAGAAGAATATAAGTTATTTACTAAGATCATCTGGACCTGATCATCCTCGGACTGACCGCTGGGAACTACAGATCCAGTGCACGAGCACGAAGCTGAAGGCGGATTAAAGCGCGTGCACGAGGAGGATCTGAAGTCATGGATGTGTTCGCGATTCTCAATCTAAATGAACTCGCTCTCGGGCTGTCAAATCTGCCCATGTTCCCATTCTTTGACATGGCGCATTATATCATATCAGTGATGAGTCTGAGAGAGCAGCCAGGTAAGAGAAATCACACCGAATCACCTGTAATGCATCAAATCCACAACGCACTTCTGCTGTTACAAGTTTATTTCGCTGCATTTCTGAGCATGTCACAAGTTTTCATGAAATTAAAAGTTGCATTGCTATCTAATTGCATTGTATTTAATCATCATGGTTGTGATCATGTTCCAAGATCGGGTGTTTATTGTGTTTTATGAACGTTCAGCTCCAGGTTCCCTCGGCAGGTGAAGCAAACGCGCACGCGCACACGTGTACAAGCGCGTGCACGACACTGTTTATCGGTCCAGGTTGCATTGGTACAGAAGGAGGGTTCAGTTCTCACATGCTCATGATCTGAGGACTTTATGCATGTAGAGCAGCTCAGTGTGTTTAAAGCGCCTGCATAATAGATGATTATAATGAGTTGAAAAGCAGAAGCCACATGTTCAAACGGGAAGAAGAGAAATGCACTTAATCATTAACTCACTGTCAATATTATCTATTCTCTCTCTGTGTGCTTTTCTCCAAGAAAAATGCAAATTGCAGGGGTTAGACAGATTAAACATGCAGGGCGGAGGCTCAAAACCAGTTTGGTCTGTCGCTTTGCATTAACCGAACCATATAAACGTGGCCTTTGCTCTTCTGCACTGTCAGAGCTGGGTTTGTCTTCACATCCCAGTTACAGTTTTTTTCAATCGCTAACAAGCGCTTACCCATACTTCAGATAATTTTTCTAAACTCTTAACACAGACTCACACCTACAAAACACAATTGGCCAAATGGTTAATTGTCTTCTCAAAAACACATTTTGTTAAATATATACTAACTCTTCATTTCAAAACAGAACACATGTTTCTCTGTGCACACACTAACTTTACCAAAACACTGGAAATCTGACTCAAAATGAAATTATTCTGTCAAAGAATAACACTTGTTTTCACTTCACAAGGTACATGCAGTCAATCAAAGTACACCAGGTTTCAAAATACTGGCTATTGTTGACATTACTAAAACTGCATAGACTTTTATGTTTCAGTTTTACAGGTATCTGCATGCAAAACATGCAATCCACCGTTTTACACTAAATTTCTTGGTTGGGAACTGTATGTCCACATGTACAGTACTGTTCACATTCATAAACATTCCAGTAAAAAGCAAATCAGTTTTTATTCCTTTACTGTTTACTACAGGAGGTACAGTAGAAAAATATCCATGAAACACACAAGAGCATTCTGAACAAAAAAACAACAGCAAAAACATTACATTTTGTCCAGGTCGACGCCTTTTGGCCAGATTGAATCCTGCCTCATCTATGTATATGAATTCATGAGGGGCCTGGTTGGCCTCCAATTCCATAACTCTCAAAACAAAGTTTATGTAAATCATATCATCACTGTATACTATACTGTACTGTAACATATTACTGTGTAGGTTACCTACTTGCAAAGTGCAAAGCTTATAGAACTGGACATTGAATTGAATATACAGTACACTATATCTGGACATATTGTCGTTGTAGCTCCTTGACTCTCTCACTGATATATTGTTTTTGAACTGATATCATTGCAGAAGCAAGAGTTTTTGGAAAAAAAACTTTCATATTGTAAAATATTAGTACAATTTGAAATAACTGATTTCTTTTTAAAAATATGTATGTCATGTGTAAAATGTAATTTACAGTATTCCTGTGATGAAAAGCTGGATTTTCAGCATCATTACAGGAAGATGCATATGGACTCGAAAAGCTTGTTTCTTCATTACATTGTTCAAAAGCAACACATTTTGCTAGCAATCAAAATCATATTTTGCTAAAATCATGAAATTTACAAAAATGGTAAAAGTTTCATGTAAATGGTAAATAAATGCAGTCCATACTGTATCTAAGGTTTGGAATATTGTTTTTGCTGTTGTGGGATGTTGTGTGTTAACATTTGTAAATACTACAAAAACACTCTATAATTTTGTTGGGAGG
>CM040806.1:1017500-1045000 GCA_022829025.1 Squalius cephalus
CCTCCGTTACACAAACATGGCCGAGGCTACGTTTGTACGCTTTTCCCCCCGATCGCTCTGCTCCCGGGAGTTCTGGAGAGAGTTCGCAGGGACCAAATTTGCCTGCTCCTTATAGCCCCGCGGTGGCCGGGCCGAGTGTGGTTCCCTGATCTAGTGTCTCTCCTCGACAGGCCTCCTCTGGAGTTACCCGTCAGGAGGGACCTTCTGTCCCAGGCAGGGGGCTCGATTGTTCACCCGTCCAGAACTGTGGAACCTGTGGGCTTGGCCTCTGAGGGAGCCCAGCTCGTAGGGACGGGTCTCTCAACTGAGCTTGTGGATACCATTCTACACTCCAGAGCTCCCTCCACGAGGAAACTTTATGCCCTGTAGTGGAGAGTCTTGACTTCTTAGTGTAGTGACCGTCAGTTGGACCCAGTTAACTGCCCGGTTCCTGCAGGAGCGGTTCACTGCAGGTCTATCCCCGTCCACTTTAAAGGTTTATGTGGTGGTTTACCACATTCCTTTGGGGGGAATGTCTTTGGGTAAAGACCCGTTGGTATCTCGTTTCCTCCGTGGTGCTCTGAGGCTGAGGCCTGCACCTCGTACCAGGGCGCCAACATGGGATCCGGCCATTGTCCTGCAAGGCCTTTCCCAGGCTCCCTTCGAGCCACTGGAGGAGGTTCCGGACAAGTTCCTGACCTTGAAAGCTTTGTTCTTCTTCGCTCATCTCTTAAAAGAATGAGAGATCTGCAAGCACTGTCGGTTGCACCCTCGCCCTTGGAATTGGCACCTGGCATGGTTAAAGCGTTCCCTCATCCTAGACCAGGCTACGTTCCTAAGGTCTCCACTAATGTGGCTTGGTCTATTATGCTGCAGGCCCTTTGTCCTCCTCCTTTCCAGAACTCGGACCAGGAAAATAATAACCTGCTATGCCTAGTCAGGTAGATGCCTATGTCCACAGGATGCCCTGTGGCATAAATCTGAACAGGTGTTCGTATGTTTTGGGCCCCCTATCAAAGGGTCCCCTGG
The DNA here is from genome assembly GCA_022829025.1 of Squalius cephalus. Lineage (NCBI taxonomy): Eukaryota > Metazoa > Chordata > Actinopteri > Cypriniformes > Leuciscidae > Squalius > Squalius cephalus. The sequence goes on from CM040806.1 coordinate 1,018,509, forward strand.
ATCTAAGCAGAGAATGAGCAAGTGTGTGGTCGAGGCTATCTCACTTGCTTATGAATCGGTCGGACAGCCTTCACCTATGGCTGTCCGCTCCCACTCCACTTGGAGTATGGTGGCCTCTCAGGCCCTTATGTCAGGAATTGCTCTCCAAGATGTATTTGATGACTGCTCCTCACCGCACACATTTGTAAGGTTCTACTCTTTGAACTTGGACTCTACACCAGGGTCTGAAGTGCTCTTGTCCTAGTGCTGCTCCTCGCGATTTCACACTGGACAGACACTTGTCGCTATGGTTGGTATAGATGTTCCCTCAGCGTCAACCGACCCAGCGCGAGTTCCCTTGAAAGGGAATGCCTCGGTTGCGACTGTAACCTCGGTTCCCTGAAGAGGGAATGAGACACTGCGTCACCTTGCCATATCTCCTACGTGCCAGTAAGCGACTTGCTCAGACCTTAAGAAGCTAGCGCTGCTTTGTTTGGGCAGGCTTTATAGTTTCCTGGTTCGTGACGTTTCGACGGTTCTCTGACGTTCCGCTACCTTGGAAATCCAGAGTTCTCGTGAGACCACAAGTTGAATTTGCTCAGCGAGTTTACTCTAGCGTCGAGTAATGATGCTCATTAAATATGCCCCTCGATCTGAGCTGCACCAATCACATCGGGTTACCTGATAAAGGCGGGCCAGAGGCAAGATGACGACAGCGCTGTGACGTCGAAGTCATTAGTAAACATTGCAGGATGGCTATGGATGAACACCAGTTGTTTGAAACGGCTTTGGCCTCAGTGTCAATTGACGCAGCGTCTCGATCCCTCTTCAGGGAACTGAGGTTACAGTTGTAACCGAGGCGTTATTTTTTTATATAGTTAAGAGTTTAAATTGCACAATTTATACTTTATAATTCACAATTCTGACTTTTTTCTTGCAATTCCAAGTTTATACCTCACAATTTTGAGTAAAAAATGTCAAAATCGCAAGTTATAAACTCGGAATTGCAAGAAAAAAGTTGCACCTTTTATATTTCACAATTCTTAGAAATAAACTCACAGTTGCAAGAAGAAAAAAGTAAAAATTGCAAGTTAGTTTAAGTGTCACAATTTGTACATTATGACTCGCAATTTACGACTTTTTTCTTGCAATTGTAAGTTTATACCTCACAATTAAATAAAAAGTCCCAATTGCTAAAAGAAAGTCAGAATTGCAAGTTTATAAATATAAACTTTGAAAGAAAAAAAAATCCTTTTTAATTGTTTAAATTGATGCTTTATTACTCGTAATTCTGAGTTTATATCTCACAATTAAATAAAATCAGAATTGTGAGAAAAAAGTCGCAGTTACCTTTTTTTTATTAAGTGTTTAAATTTCACAATTTGTACTTTATAATTCACAATTCCGTCTGTTTTTCTTGCAATTCCGAGTTTATACCTCACAATTTTGAGGAAAAATGTCAGAATTACAAGTTATAAACTCGAAATTGCAAGATAAAGTCGCAGTAAACTTTTTGAAATTAATGTTTAAATCTCACAATTTGTACTTTATTACTCGCAATTTCCGACTTTTTTCTTGCAATTGTAAGTTTATACCTCACAATTGACTAAAAGTCAGCAACTTTGAAAAAATTACCTTTTTAATTGTGTTTAAATTGATGCTTTATAACTCATAATTCTGAGTTTATATCTCACAAGTAAATAAAGTCAGAATTATGAGTTAAAATCGTGAGATAGAAACTCGCGATTTCAAGAAGAAGGTCAGAATTAACGAGCTTCTATATCAAACAGGCTTCATTTTCTTTATGCATATTATAATTTCTTCGGGGTGTGTGAGATTTTTGCCAAATTATCGTTCTAACCAAAAGCAAAACATTGTGACACATGATGACAATGGGGAAAATGTGTTTAATTGCCTTAAAAAAAGTCACAATGCAAAATATCTAAAATAGGCTTTATTATGCAAAACATAATTTCTTGTTTCTTTGTATTTTGGGGTGAAGATGAGAAGTTTTCCTCTGTAGGGGAGAATCTGTCTCACAGTTTCAGTGTGATGACGGCGCCATCTAAAGGCCTCAAGTGAACACGCACAGAAATGGAAAATCATGTTTGACTGAGCAACAGAACGATGTGCTGAATGATCATTTATATGCTTTTTAATGGCAAGTGTTGAAAAATTCATGCTGAATTATTAATGCAAATAATATGAAGTATTATACTGAATTATATTCTTCGTATTAATAATTCAGTATGTTGAATTATTATGAAGGAGGTCAGCCGCACGATGAAGGAAACGATACTCTGAAACATTTCGAAGTTGTTGGTTTTGTCTTTTCAGCAGGTCTCTGACATTTCAGGAAGAAATTATCATTCACAGGAGGAGCACTTACCATAATTAATAGCCAGCATCGCAAATTATGCTAATGGATATTTAAACGAGCACTTACTGCTGCTTTGAGGGACAGAGATGGGCAATTAGCAGTGTGTGTGAGAGTGAGTGAGTGTGTGTGTGAGAGTGTGTGAGTGTGAGTGTGTGTGTGTGTGTGAGTGTGTGTGAGAGAGAGAGTGTGTATAAGTGTGTGTGAGAGAGAGTGTGTATAAGTGTGTGTGTGTGAGTGAGTGAGTGTGTGTGAGAGTGTGTGTAAGAGTGTCAGTGTCTTATTTTAACTGAAATAAAATATTTAAAACTTTTCTTTTTCATTTCAGATAGCTGCCAAAGAAAAAAAGGTTTAACTTGATGTACAAAAATAAGTAAAACTGAAATTAAAATGTAAATAATAATAATAATAATAACACGCAACAAAACAACTAAAACTAAATAAATAAAAAGACAATGAAAAATATAAAACTAATTCAAACTATTATGACATGATGAAACATGACAAACACATTTATCCGATAATCACCTGGACGTGTGTGTGACATTTATCCTATCATCCTAAACTAATATACCGTATTACTATATATGCTGTATATTACTATATATATACTGTTATTACTATATATACACTGTTATTACTGTATACAGTGTATATGGTCTGCAGGTATCTGGTGTTTTACTGTCCTCTGGATGCTGTTTACTCGTGTGTGTGTGTTGTGTGTGTGTGAGATAATACTAATATAGTGTATATGGTCTGCAGGTATCTGGTGTTTTACTGTCCTCAGGATGCCGTTTACTCGCTGGCGTCGGTCTGGCCCATTCGACTGGTCTTGACGGGGATGAAGGAAGTGACACGTACGTGGAAGGTTTTGGGCGGAGTCACACAAGCAGGCAGGAAGTACAAAGATGGTCTGTTCGTGATGATCGCAGTGGGTTGGGCCAAAGGTGTGTGTTTATCATGTGCTCTGGAGTCTAATTACACTCATCCATCTTTGTGCGGGTTTTCTTTTTTTTTCTTTTCTTTTTTTTTTTGATATCGAGCGCTTTGTTGCATCAGGATGTGACAGTATTCTTGGCTTGACATTTTAATGTTTAAAAGCTCAAGGTTATTTTTCAGAATTTCATCACACTCATTATTAAACCCATGATGCATTTCACCCCGCCATCCTTCAATTACACAGAGAAAGGGTTTGAAATATCAAGAGGTCGAGGTGACTGTAATTACGATCAGCGCTGAAATGATAAAAGTTTAAGAGAGGAAACGCATCAGCCAGCGGAGCGTCAGGACCGAACGAATCCATGAATGTTCATGAACAATTCACTGAATTATCACACTTCTGCAAATTTGGAAAAAAGGCATGATGTTTCATAATTTGATTCCAGCTAACCAAAATATGTTCTAAGAGTGTCTTGCTAATGTCCCCTTTAAGTTATCAAACCTTTTTTCTGAATGTTCTGTGAATGTTCAAAATGTTTTTAAATGTTTTTAAAAAAATTATTTTTCTTGGTTATGTGAACGTTAATGGAACATTCCATTGTATCATTCTTCAAACAGGAGTTTTTGGAATAAAGGTTCTTTAAAATTGAGTCTAGAACCCCATTGAACCTTTATTTGGGCAAAAAGGTTCTTTAAAATTGAGTCTAGAACCCCATTGAACCTTTATTTGGGCAAAAAGGTTCTTTAAAATTGAGTCTAGAACCCCATTGAACCTTTATTTGGGCAAAAAGGTTCTTTAAAATTGAGACAGGAACCCTAGGGGTCTATTTAGAACCACATTGAACCTTTTTTTGGCATAAAGGTTCTTTAGAATTGAGTCAAGAACCCTAGAGTTCTACATACAACCCCATTGAAACTTTTTTTGGCATAAAGGTTCTTTAGAATTGAGTCAAGAACCCTAGAGTTCTACATACAACCCCATTGAAACTTTTTTTGGCATAAAGATTCTTTAAAATTGAGACAAGAACCCCTCTGAATCTTTTTGTCATAAATGTTCTTTAAAATTGAGTCAAGAACCCTAGAGTTCTACATACAACCCCATTGAAACTTTTTTTGGCATGAAGATTCTTTAAAATTGAGACAAGAACCCCGCTGAACCTTTTTGTCATAAATGTTCTTTAAAATTGAGTCAAGAACCCTACAGTTCTATATAGAACCAACCTTAGAGTTCTATATAGAGCCTCATTAAAACTTTTTGGCATAAACGGCTCTTTAAAATTGTTACAAGAACCCTAGAGATCTATAGAACCACATTGAATCTTTTTTTTGGCATAAAAGGTTATTTAAAATAAGAACCCTAGAGTTCTATATATAATCCCATTGAACCTTTTTGGCATAAAAGGTTCTTCAAAATTGAGACAAGAACCTTACAGTTCTATATAGAACCACATTGAACCTTTGTTGCATAAAAGGTTCTTTAAAAATTGAGTCAAGAACCCTAGATTGAACATTGAACATTTTTGGCATAAATGTTCTTTAAAATGAGAACCCCAGAGTTCTATACAGAACCACATTGAAACTTTTTGGCATAAAAGTTTCGTTAAAATTGAGTCAAGAACCCAATAGTTCTATAAAGAACCTCATTGGTCCTTTTTGTGCCTGTAGGTGCGGGTGGAGGCCTCATCAGTAACTTTGAGCAACTGGTTCGAGGCATCTGGAAGCCTGAAACCAATGAACTTCTGAAGATGTCATAGTAAGAGTCTCAAATGCCTCATGAAGCTCCTGAAACACATTTAGACTTACTGTGTGACTGTCTGAAACGCTGCAGGATCTTTTCCTCTTCACTAACGTCACTTTTCTTTATGTTTGGCATCTCAGTGTGTCTTTGAATCAACCTGTATTTTGCTGATTTGTAGTGCATGTACAGTATGAAGTCAGGTGTAGTTTAGATATGTCTGAGTGTGAAAATGTGCATTTTAAAAATAGATAGACAGTGTCTAATTTAGGGGTGTACTGACACAAATTTGATTCGATTAAATTTCGGTTCATAAGCTTGCGATTTGATCCTAATTTGGTTTAGTTTAATTAAAAATTGAGTCAAGAACCCTAGAGTTCTATATAGAACCCAATTTAAACTTTTTAGCATAAAGGTTCTTTAAAATTGAGTCAAGAACCCTATAGTTCTATATAGAACCACATTGAACCTTTTTGGCATAAAGGTTCTTTAAAATTGAGTTAGGAACCCTAGAGTTCTATATAGAACCCCATTGAATCTTTTGGCATAAACGTTCTTTAATATTGAGTCAAGAACCCTAGAGTTCAGTATAGAACCACATTGAACCTTTTTGGTATAAAGGCTTTTTAAAATTGAGTCAAGAACCCTAGAGTTCTATATAGAACCCAATTTAAACTTTTTAGCATAAAGGTTCTTTAAAATTGAGTCAAGAAACCTATAGTTCTATATAGAACCACATTGGACCTTTTTGGCATAAAGGTTCTTTAAAATTGAGTTAGGAACCCTAGAGTTCTATATAGAACCCCATTTAATCTTTTTGGCATAAATGTTCTTTAAAATTGAGTAAAGAACCCTAGAGTTCTATATAGAACCCCATTGAATCGTTTGGCATAAACGTTCTTTAATATTGAGTCAAGAACCCTAGAGTTCTATATAGAACCCAATTTAAACTTTTCAGCATAAAGGTTCTTTAAAATTGAGTCAATAACCCTAGAGTTCTATATAGAACCCCATTGAATCTTTTGGCATAAATGTTCTTTAATATTGAGTCAAGAACCCTAGAGTTCTATATAGAACCCCATTTAATCTTTTTGGCATAAATGTTCTTTAAAATTGAGTCAAGAACCCTAGAGTTCTATATAGAACCCCATTGAATGTTTTGGCATAAATGTTCTTTAAAATTGAGTCAAGAACCCTAGAGTTCAGTATAGAACCACATTGAACCTTTTTGGCATAAAGGCTTTTTAAAATTGAGTCAAGAACCCTAGAATTCTATATAGAACCCAATTTAAACTTTTTAGCATAAAGGTTCTTTAAAATTGAGTCAAGAACCCTAGATTTCAATATAGAACCAAACTGAACCTTTTTGGCATAAAGAGTTCTTTAAAATTGAGACAAGAACCCTAGATATCGATTCATTTGGATACATATTTCAGGTACGGTACGTGTACATTTTCTCAAAGAAAAAAAATCTCTCAGAACTAATGATGGCTGGTGCTACAAATAATGTCACACAGTTCAGACTAAAAGATTGATTCATCAAAATGAGAATCGATATTTCTAACCCAGTCCTAGTCTACTGTAAATGTGTTTTAGGTTCTCCAGTATGAACCGACTCATAAAGGAAATTCACTATTTCTCTAATTAATTAATTTACATGTTAATGTTAAAGTTATAAAGCAGTTTGAAGTGTTTTGCATTATTGATCGAGTTTTTGATGACTGGCGTTGGAGTCTCTCTAGTGCCTCTTGTGCATTTCGTGTCCAGAGTCTCTTTCTTTCTGAATAATAGCGTTCGGTCCCATAATGCACAGGTGGAATAATTGGCTTCTGGATTGATTTCCTCTCATCTTCAGCCGACACTTGTTGTCATGGTTTTTGTGCGAGTGGCATTTAAAAAGGTTTGTGTGGAAGAACGCAGGAGAGTAAGCGTCGCTCTGAAGACCAGAGGGATTTCACTGGATTTATGTACAGAAGAAAACACTCATCTTATTTTGGTCAGAAAAAAAAATTGAGTCCGTTATGGTACATGAAAAATTAAAATATAATTTGTAGAATTATATACACTACCTGTCAAAAGTTTTTGATCTGTAAGATTTTTAATGTTTTTAAAAGAAGTCTCTTCTCACGAGGCTGCATTTATTTGTTAAAAAAAAAAACAGTAATATTGTGACACTGAAGTAATGATGCTGAAAATTCAGCTTTGATCACAAGAATAAATTACATTTTAAAATATATTAAAATAGAAAAGTTATTTTAAATTGTCATAATATTTAACAATATTACTGTTTGTTGTTGTTATCAAATAAATGCAGCCTTTGTGAGCAGAACAGACTTAACATTGCAATTGTAATAATATTTCAAAATATTACTGTTTTTATTTATTTTTTTTTTTTTAATCAAATAAATGCAGCCTTGGTGAGCAGAAAAGACTTCTTTAAAAACATAAAAAATCTTACCGATCCAAAACTTTTGACTGGTAGTGTATATATATATATATATATATATATATATATATATATATATATATATATATATATACACACACACACACAATTTTCCTAGGCCAGTCACTGTTGGCCACTGCTGTAGTGTCAGAGTGACGTCAAACTCGACACATTAATGTTGAATGTGTGTCGCAGACGTGTGTTAATTGTGTTTTAGAATCTCAGAGCTGTTATATTTAAGGCCCACTGAACTCCTCGTCCTTGTGTGACCTTTGACCTGTGTGTGTGTGTGTGTGTGTGTGTGTAGCCCGACCAAGGTCACCCTGCTGGGATCGGTTCTGTTCTCTCTCCAGCAGTGCCGCTTTCTCCCGATGCAAACACACCACCTGATCTTCATCTACACACTCTTCATTGTCACCAATAAGGTTTGTTGTGTTTTTTCGTTTTGTTTCAGACTGAAATTAAACATCTCTGAGTGTCGTGTATCTAATGCATGGATAATATTTCAGAGTTTTTCATTTAAATTTGATCAAATAAATGCAGCCTTGGTGAGCAGAAGAGACTTCTTTTAAAAACATAAAAAATGGCAGTGTATATTTACAAACTTTTATGTTAGATGCGATTAATCAATTTGCCAGCACTAAATAAAACCCATGCAAAAGCAAACTTTGCATGAGAAACTATCCCACAATGCACTGCGTGTGACCTGCGACAGCTTTTAGTTGTATTGAGTATTTGATTAGAGTGAAATGCAAAGTAGGATTAGAAAAGAAAAATAACTGCATTTATAACAGGAATCCATTTACTGAATCAAACATGATCATGTGACTTTTAGTTTTAACATACTATATCTTAAAACATTATTGGCAGTGCATTCGCAGCTCGTTTTCAAGCCAAACGAGGCCTGATGTTTGATTGATGGTGTTTTAATTAGACAGACGTTTGGGTGAATGTAAAGAACGAGCTGCTGAAGCTCATGAAGCGTGTTCCTCTTGTCTCTTTGCCCTTCAGTAGAGATGATCCGCAGCTGTCGTGACGCTCTTGCACGTTTTTTGCATCATTTTCATGTAATTGCATCATTCTGCTTTAAAAAGAGTGAAGTTCTTCAGCGAGACTGACGGCAGATCTTGAGTTCTTCTGTGAGCTCGGAAACGTCCTCTCACTCTCTCACCATTTGACCTTCCAGATCTTCATTTCACATGTAGAATTATTAGTATAGGCCTTTATCACGCTTCCGAAACATACTCGAAACAAAGAAGAACTGTGTCATAATGTTCCGAATCCAACGCATATTTCGTGATTTAAAGTATGTGTGTGTATGTGTATGTGCGCACAAGTATGTGTGTGTGCTATACGTCAGAATCTTATCACCTTATTTAATTTCAGAACTGCAAGAATAGAATACAAACAACATAACACATTAAAGAGCAATAGAATTAGAAAAATCTTAAAATATTAATTATGACTAAAGTGTATTTTGTGGGGGATTAAATTAAAGGTTGTGGAAAACGTATTGAATTAAACAATAATGTTAAAAAATTTTCAGGCACTTTATGATGCACTATTATGATCTGTATGCACGTGTTCAGAATAGAGTTATGATCTGTATGCACGTGTTCAGAATAGAGTTATGATCCATATGAACGTGTTCAGAATAGAGTTATGATCTGTATGCATTTTCAGAGTTATGATGTGTATGCACTGTTCAGAATAGAATTATGATCTGTATGCATGTGTTCAGAATAGAGTTATGATCTGATCTCTGTGGTTTCAGATGCGGATGATGATGATGGGTTCTTCATCGTATCCATTCTCATCGCTGGAGTCTGTCCTCTACAAGACTCTGTTTGTTCGACCTCTGACCTTTTCACCCCTGACTGACTCAACCCAGGGTTCAGATCAAATCTCGAAAAACAGCTCGATTTCCGATCAGAAAAGCGCCAACACGGACCAAAGAAACCCGGAAGAGGCCGAAAATGCCAAAAAGAAAGATTGAGGACAAAAGAAAGATTGAGGATGAAATATTGAGGATGAAAGACTGAGGACGAAAGAAAGATTGAGGACGAAAGAAAGATTGAGGACGAACGAAAGATTGAGGACGAACGAAAAACTGAGGACGAAAGAAAGACTGAGGACGAATGAAAGACTGAGGACGAATGAAAGACTGAGGTCGAATGAAAGATTGAGGACGAATGAAAGATTGAGGGCGAAAGAAAGATTGAGGACGAATGAAAGATTGAGGACGAATGAAAGACTGAGGACGAAAGAAAGACTGGGGACGAAAGAAAGACTAAGGACGAATGAAAGACTGAGGACGAATGAAAGACTGGGGACGAAAGAAAGACTGAGGACGAAAGAAAGACTGAGGACGAACGAAAGACTGGGGACGAACGAAAGACTGAGGACGAAAGAAAGACTGAGGACGAAAGAAAGACTGAGGACGAACGAAAGACTGGGGACGAATGAAAGACTGAGGACGAACGAAAGACTGAGGACGAACGAAAGACTGAGGACGAAAGAAAGACTGAGGACGAAAGAAAGACTGAGGACGAATGAAAGACTGAGGACGAATGAAAGACTGAGGACGAAAGAAAGACTGAGGGCGAAAGAAAGACTGAGGACGAACGAAAGATTGGGGACGAACGAAAGACTGAGGACGAACGAAAGACTGAGGACGAAAGAAAGACTGAGGACGAATGAAAGACTGAGGACGAAAGAAAGACTGAGGACGAAAGAAAGACTGAGGACGAATGAAAGACTGAGGACGAAAGAAAGACTGAGGGCGAAAGAAAGATTGAGGACGAAAGAAAGACTGAGGATGAATGAAAGACTGAGGACGAATGAAAGATTGAGGGCGAAAGAAAGATTGAGGACGAATGAAAGATTGAGGACGAATGAAAGATTGAGGACGAATGAAAGACTGAGGACGAAAGAAAGATTGAGGGCGAATGAAAGACTGAGGACGAATGAAAGACTGAGGACGAATGAAAGACTGAGGACGAACGAAAGACTGAGGACGAACGAAAGACTGAGGACGAACGAAAGACTGAGGACGAACGAAAGACTGAGGATGAAAGAAAGACTGAGGACGAAAGAAAGACTGAGGAAGAAAGAAAGACTGAGGACGAATGAAAGACTGAGGACGAATGAAAGACTGAGGGCGAAAGAAAGATTGAGGACGAATGAAAGACTGAGGACGAATGAAAGACTGAGGACGAATGAAAGACTGAGGACGAATGAAAGACTGAGGACGAATGAAAGACTGGAGACGAACGAAAGACTGAGGACGAACGAAAGATTGAGGACGAAAGAAAGACTGAGGACGAATGAAAGACTGAGGACGATTGAGGACGAACGAAAGATTGAGGACGAACGAAAGACTGAGGACGAATGAAAGATTGAGGACGAATGAAAGACTGAGGACGAAAGAAAGATTGAGGACGAATGAAAGATTGAGGACGAAAGAAAGACTGAGGATGAAAGAAAGATTGAGGACAAAAGAAAGAGAGACGGTTTTCCTGTGTGTGAATTTTCTACACGATTCCTGCTGATGATTTTTAAAAAATGCACGAATGCTCTTTTTATCTGAATGTCTTGTACATATTTGCTATTCTGAAGTGCTTCACAGAAAATTCTATTCTATTCTATCCTGCAATGACTATGATAATATATTTTATATAATTTATAATGCATTTATGAATGCAATCACTTGAAGTGGAATGCTGGAACATGTTTTACTGTACGTTTTGAATGCAGAAATAATATAATTCACCGGTTCTGACTCGTCTATTTGTCGTCTGTGCGAAAAACATCAACATTTCTCTGCAAAAAAACGATGAATAATGAGTGAAGAAACGCTCTGGGAGGTCCAGATGAGTGAGGAAGATTAACTGGTGAAGAGGAGCTTTTATTGATTTCCTAGTGAATTCAGGATGAATTAAACTCAACACTATCAGTGACGACGTTCATGTTTACAGTAATGCAGTCAATGGGTCCAAATGTGTAGTTTTGAACCAAACAAAATTGGAAAAAGAATGACTTTAAACAGGTTTAGCCCCGCCCACTCAGAGCCATTTTTTGAGCCGATGTCAATCAAACGTGTAATTCTGCTAGTGGTGCAGAAATTAAGCACTTCTTCACTTTTATTCAGTTCATCAGTGTGAATCAGTGAATTTCTAAGTGAATGTTCATGACTGGAGCTGAAACAATAGATGCAACTTTAAACATAAGTTTATAACATTTTGCTATTGTTTATAAGTTATGAAAACGTTCTTTTTAATGGAACATTCCATTGTATCATTCTTCAAACATTATGGGAAATGTTACATTTGTGAACGTTCTGAAACAAGTAGCAACATTTAAAAAAAAATTATTGGCTAAGTTGGAACAAACAAAAAAGATTCACAAATTTAGTTTTATATGAATTGCCAAACAAGCGCAGCTCATTATTTCAAATGACTTGCTCTGCAGAAATTGGATTTGTGTTTTATTGTATCTGTCTGATTTATGTAATGGAATATGACTCTATGGAATATGTATTCCAGACAGCAGGAAGTGATTTTCATAATCATGCTTTAGGTTTGTTAATGAGCGATCAGCGGCACATAATCTCATTTACTGGTGTGAAGGAGCAATCAACATCTCAATTATTCCCGCCTAATATCGTCAAGGATTTCCAAACGGCCCGCGGCGGAATCAGCTCTGCCAGGAATGAGCGTTGCCGTGCCAACAACAGCGTTCTGACGGAAAGAGCGGGAGATTTCCTTCTGTTGTCCTTTATGATGTCATCATGTGCCACACGCTGGATAAGGGCTTTTTACACTCCACTGCCTTTTCCACTAGACTGCCGTCTTCAGCCGTTGCACTCGCGTCTTTTGCACGACACGATATTCTAAAAACAAACTCCATGATTTAAAGTTTGTGAACAAACATTGATGTTGGGCCTGACAGTCAAAAATAACTTTGAAAAAGTTTTAAAGATTTTTCTCAGAGAAAGTCAAAACATTAAAGTCATGTTACTAGCATGATTTAACAAGTTGTTAGCATGTTTTAACCATTATTAGCATTTTTTAGCATAATGCTAGCATGATTTATCATGTTGATAGCATGATTTAATACATTGCTAGCATGTTGTTAATATGTTAGCATGTTGCTAGTATATTACTAACATGATTAGCATGTTGTTAGCATGAGCTAGCATGTTGCAAACATGATTTAACATTTTCCTATCATGTTTTAACATGTTAGCATGATTTAACATAATGCTAGCATGAGTTAACATGTTGCTAACATGAATGAATACGTTGCTAGCTTGATATGGCACATTGCTAGCATGTTTTAACACACTGCTAGCATAAATTAACACATTGCTAACATGAATTAGCATGATTTAACACATTGATAGCATTTCTGAAATGCTTGCATGATTTAGCATAACATGATTTAGGCTAACACATTGCTAGCATGTTTTAGCATGTTTGCTAACATGCTGTTAGAATGATTTTCTTGTTAGCATTTTGCTTATGTGATTAAACACAGTGCTAACATGATTTAGCACATTGTTAGAATGTTTAAGCATGCTACTAGCATGATTTAACATTTTGCAAGCATGATTTAACACATTGCCAACATGATTTAGCATGCTACTAAAAGGTTACTAACATGATTAACATTGCCCTAGGATAGTCGTCAAGCTTTGCAAGTGAGACTGCTTAAATATTCTATTATTTAAAAGTCTAAAGTCTTGAATTACATTAAAAATGGCAACAACAAAAAATATATTACACATTGTTGAAATATACAAATGAGGCATTATCTAATAATATATGCACTCATTTGCATCCATTTCCAAAACAGAAATCTGAACATTAGATGAAGCTAGGGTCAAAATGACACGTTTTTTATAGAGGGATTCCACCTTAAGGAAGTGATGTCACCATCGCACACATTCTCAGTGATGTCATCACATGAGTCTGCTCTGAATGATGTCATGCTGCAGCATCATGTGACGTCCACCAGGGGTCCGGCTGTGTGTGTGTGTGTGTGTGTGTGTGTGTGAGGGTCCGCCTTGCTCTCAGTGGAGCGGCAGTGGATTGGTGACACGGAGTGGTACGTCCCAAACAAAGGCAGTGGCACACAAAGGGCACACACACACACACACACACCCTCAGCTGCTGCAAACGGCCACACAGATCCTCCTCCTTTGTGTTCTCCTGCGCTGGAGACAAAGACACACAGAAGCAGAACGAATGCGAGCGGCTCCATCTGTACAGACACACATCATGCTTTACGTGCATCAAATCAATCTCACAATTACAGTCTTTCCACTTCATGTTTAATTCAATGTTTTACTTGACGTTTCTTTGTAATCATTTGTGCCATTTCTGAGTGAGGATGGTTTCAAAGTAAAGAACCATTTATTTCTTACTGTAAAGAACATTATAAATGACCTTTTGTGCGACAGAAAAAGAAATTGCACTAAATAAAGAAAACTAAGGTTGTTTATTGGCATTAATGGCATTAACATCCACAGAACCTCTTATTAAAATGTTCTTCACACTACGGACATTTTTAAACGTTTATTTTAAATACTGTTCACTGAAAATTTCTTTGGGGAAACAAAACTGGTTCTTCTATTGTTGTGAAAACCCCTTTATTTTTAAAGTCCTCCTGTAGTCAATCATTTTATCCCTTAAAACTCATCTTTAATCACCAAAATTACATATTTAAACTTTTATTCCTTAAAATAATTCTTCATGGCTTAAAATATCTTGAATGTAACTCGACACCCTTGCCTCATTTAGTATGCACGCTTCTATGAATATGCAAATGAGCCCCGCCTCCACTCACTCACTCACTCAGCTCAGAGATCCACTGGTTGACGATCACACGTTGATCTGATTGGTTACAAGGTAGTTTGTGACGTCAGAAACACCAGCGATTTCAAAGCGTGTTTTTGAGACTGTCTTTGGTTCACTGCAGTTTTAAGGAGGAAATACTCAGCAATGCTGTCGACTTATGAATTTACACATGGTTTGTCTTAAAGCAGATTAAAAGCACCACATAGACATATAAACAACATTAAAAGCTGGATTTACACCACAGGGGGACTTTAATATTCCATTGATGTTAAAGGTTCTTCATAAAACCACAACATTTGGTGTAACGTTCACTCAGAATATTGCTAGTAAATTTCACAAACAATTACAAAGAAACTGCAAATTTTTTGACTGATTTTCTTGTAAAATTTACTTACTTTTTAGCGCTGGGCAACGATTAAATCCAAAATAAAAGTTTGTTTCATAATATATGAGTGTGTACTGTGTATAATTATTTTGTATATATAAATACACACACATGCATGTACTTATTTAAGAAATGTCTATACTGTATATATATTTATACATCATTTATATAATATATAATTATAAATATAACACATTTTTCTTAAATATATACATGCATATGTGTGTATTTATATATACAAAATAATTATACACAGTACACACTCATATATTATGTAAACACAAACTTTTATTTTGGATGCGATTAATCGCGATTAATCGTTGCCCAGGACTAATTTTTATTTATTTGTATTTTTTTTATTTCAAATTGTTTCTCATATAAAGCATCCAGAAGTCATAGTGTCGGCCCAGATCCGGTGTGTGTGTGTGTGTGTGTGTTGCTGTCTGGTTATTCCTCAGAAATCCGTGAGTAAATGTTGGTTTAGTCTTTGTTACCCGTCAGGTTGTGAGTTTATTCTGCTGATGACAGACAGACGAGTGTGTTACATCATCCTCATCATCATCATCATCATCATCAGTCCGAGGGATTGAGATCGGAGAGGGAAACCAGGACAGATGTAACATCAGTGACCCCAATCTCTACACACACACACACACACACACACACACTCACACACACACACTCGCTTCATTTCTCTCGTTCTGTCTGTCCATCCGTCTCTCTCAGATACTCAGATGCTGAACATGTGTCTAATGATTCTCTCTTTCAAGATAATGGACATGTTCTGCGTGTAGATCAGTAACTCTGCGTAATGTCCTGAATCAAGTTTCGGGGGATTATTGTGTCAGTTTTAAGTGAATATAGTTCATAATCTAGAGCTTCTATTGAACCCGTCACTGGTTTGAATGTGATCATTTCTGCTGTCCCATGAAACAATCAAATTAAATTATCAACATTCCAGACCACATACACCATAGTCTAAACGTTTGGGTTCGTTTTGAAAGAAATTAATACTTTTATTCATCAAAGGCGCATTAAATTGATCAAAAGTGACAGTAAAGACACTTCAAACAGTTCCCATAATGTGTGGAGAATGATACAATGGAACGTTCCATTAACATTCATATAGACCTCATGCGCCAGAGAAACGAGCGCGCCGCCATCTTCAGAATACTGTCTGTGAACTTCCGTTTTTGCGGTCGCTCTGTATATTTCTGTGGCGCTGCTGTCCAGGAGTAATTAGCTTTTGAAGTGGATTTACTTAATGTAAAGTTAACGAAAGTTATCATGAGGATTGTAATGTTTAAAGCAGATGTCTTAACAAATATCAGTCGACCGGGAAGATTTTAAAACGAGCCGTTCATTCATAAATACGCAAGATCGCTGTGAAGATACAGACCGGAAGTCAAAAGACAACGAGCGCGGTGCTGAAAAGCCAAGTGTGTTTAACCAAGGATGTTTTTTAAGATATCTGGATGTTTTCAGAGAACATTTAGAAATAACGTTTTCATAACCCTCATGCTCTTCGGTCAAAAACGGCTCTTCTAACCCTAACTGAAAAAACATACTTTTTTTTTTTTTTTTTTTTTTTTTTTCTTAATTGGAATGGTACGAAACTTGGTAAAGGTGAGGCAAATGTGACAAAAAATAATAAATAAATAAATAAATAAATCATGGACAAGATTAGAACAGGTTTAATGGTCCTGTAAACAATCGTCACACTTTGTTTCTCGAGATCAAAAACAAGCGCACTGGAAATGACTGAGAGGAAGTTCCTCTAGTGGAAGCGTTTGGTACTGCAGCCGAACAACATCTCACTGAGAGATCATTTTATGAGATATCAACCTCAAATTTGGAGCACAACTTGTTTAGATTTATGGTTTTGATTTTCTTGCAGTTTTAGAGTAAAACGTGATTTTGAAAATATATATTTCATAAAAAAAATTTAAATAGTATTTTGGTGCATTTTTCATAACAATACACGTAAAATTCTGTTACTTTTTTTAAGTTCACTTTTTAAAACTTTATTCACTTCAGCAATAATCTGCCAAGTGTCGTCTTGGAAAAGAGATCAAACTTCAGTCTGTCGCTCTAAAGCGTTCAAGATTTACCACAGTTTAAGATGGAAATGATATTTTCCAATACATGGATTATAAATACAGCATAAATATAATTTAGTAGCTATAAAAAATCCCATAATATACAAAATATTAAATAAAAAACATTATCAAACTAAAATATAGTACATTAATTTCATTGACAAAAAAAAAAAACCATCGGTCTTTTTGAGCGGCACGTGACCAGCTCGAGAGGGTTCTGGAAGGTTAGGAACATGTTTGTTCGGGTCTCACACAGAGCAGATCTGCCATCAGTGTTGCTCTTCTTTGAGGCTGATCTGGGATCAGTTCAGGAGTGTCTCTGAGGACATTAGTATTCAGTGTGTCGTGTGCCGCCCAGACGAGACATCTGAGGGCCACAGATAAAGAAGAAGAAGCTATTAATCCCTGCTAGATTACCACATCTGACTCTTTATCCCGCAGTAACACTCCAGCACGAGCTCGGCGCGTTCACATCCGCGGACCGGGTCACTGAGGACCGGCTCTGATCGGCATCCATGAGTTTACTGTTTCTCCCACTGTTTAAATGACGAGTTATTGAACACATGACTGTTAAATCTTTTGGTCGGTGTGTATGTGTGTCTGTGTGTGTGTGTGTGTGTGTGTGTGTGTGTGTCGGATGATTTGAATTCAGACTGTCCTGCGTTTGCCGGTTGGGAAGAGACAGATGTCCAGTGATTCTGTACGACCAAGTCAGCAGAAAATACCCCCGTACACACACACACACACACACACACACACACACACACACACACCAGCTGTCAGCTGCCCCTCTTTAAAACAGCACACTATATATTTGAATGTGTTTAGAATCTGACCAGGATAAGCACACACACACACACACACACACACACACACTCTCTCTCTCTCTCTCTCTCTCTCTCTCTCTCTCACACACACACACACACACACACACACACACACACACACTCTCTCTCTCTCTCTCACACACACACACACACACAACACACTCACACATACTCACTCACACACACTCTCTCACACACACACACACACACACTCACACTAACATACACACACACACACAAACACACACACTTTAACACACAGACACGCACTCTCTCAAACACACACTCACTCACACAAATGCACACAAACTCTCATACACACACACACACACACACACACACACACACACCCTCACTAACATACACACACTCACACAACAATCACACTCACTCTCTCACACATACGCACACAAACACACGCACTCTCTCAAACACACACTCACTCACAAACGTACACACACATGCATTCACAGACACACACACACACACATACAAACACGCACACTCTCTCACACACACACTGACTCACGCAGACCTCCCATATTTCTCAGTAGTTTCTCTACCAGTGAGATTAAGTGTCTCCTGTTTTTCAGATGTTTCTCCTGAGAAAAGACTCCAGTAATCTCACATGTGTGTAAAATCTTTCACAGCTTGATTAAACAGAGTATAACACTCTGGAGGAACATCTGGGCAATCACAATAACACCAGAGTCTTGATCAAACGCCTTCAGTTCGTAAATCTGAGTAATAATTGAGATGTTTGATCATGAAGAGTTTGGCTGCTGATCTTCACCCGTTCAGAGAAGCTCATTATTATCGTGGGTCGTTGTCTCTGCTGGTTAAACCTCGCCTCGTCTCAGTGATCTCTCGACTCGTCTCAGTGATCTCTCGACTCGTCTCAGTGATCTCTCGCCTCGTCTCAGTGATCTCTCGACTCGTCTCAGTGATCTCTCGACTCGTCATCTCTCGACTCGTCTCAGTGATCTCTCGCCTCGTCTCAGTGATCTCTCGCCTCGT
Source organism: Squalius cephalus (assembly GCA_022829025.1). Lineage (NCBI taxonomy): Eukaryota > Metazoa > Chordata > Actinopteri > Cypriniformes > Leuciscidae > Squalius > Squalius cephalus. The sequence goes on from CM040806.1 coordinate 1,037,173, forward strand.
CATCTCTCGACTCGTCTCAGTGATCTCTCGACTCGTCATCTCTTGACCGTCTCAGTGATCTCTCGACTCGTCATCTCTCGACTCGTCTCAGTGATCTCTCGACTCGTCATCTCTTGACCGTCTCAGTGATCTCTCGACTCGTCATCTCTCGACTCGTCTCAGTGATCTCTCGACTCGTCATCTCTTGACCGTCTCAGTGATCTCTCGACTCGTCTCAGTGATCTCTCGACTCGTCTCAGTGATCTCTCGCCTCGTCATCTCTCGACTCGTCTCAGTGATCTCTCGCCTCGTCTCAGTGATCTCTCGACTCGTCTCAGTGATCTCTCGACTCGTCATCTCTCGACTCGTCTCAGTGATCTCTCGACTCGTCTCAGTGATCTCTCGCCTCGTCATCTCTCGACTCGTCTCAGTGATCTCTCGACTCGTCATCTCTTGACCGTCTCAGTGATCTCTCGACTCGTCATCTCTCGACTCGTCTCAGTGATCTCTCGACTCGTCATCTCTTGACCGTCTCAGTGATCTCTCGACTCGTCTCAGTGATCTCTCGACTCGTCTCAGTGATCTCTCGCCTCGTCATCTCTCGACTCGTCTCAGTGATCTCTCGCCTCGTCTCAGTGATCTCTCGACTCGTCTCAGTGATCTCTCGCCTCGTCATCTCTCGACTCGTCTCAGTGATCTCTCGACTCGTCTCAGTGATCTCTCGACTCGTCTCAGTGATCTCTCGCCTCGTCATCTCTCGACTCGTCTCAGTGATCTCTCGACTCGTCATCTCTTGACCGTCTCAGTGATCTCTCGACTCGTCTCAGTGATCTCTCGACTCGTCTCAGTGATCTCTCGCCTCGTCATCTCTCGACTCGTCTCAGTGATCTCTCGACTCGTCATCTCTTGACCGTCTCAGTGATCTCTCGACTCGTCTCAGTGATCTCTCGACTCGTCTCAGTGATCTCTCACCTCGTCATCTCTCGACTCGTCTCAGTGATCTCTCGCCTCGTCATCTCTCGACTCGTCTCAGTGATCTCTCGACTCGTCATCTCTTGACCGTCTCAGTGATCTCTCGACTCGTCTCAGTGATCTCTCGACTCGTCTCAGTGATCTCTCGCCTCGTCATCTCTCGCCTCGTCATCTCTCGACTCGTCTCAGTGATCTCTCGACTCGTCATCTCTCGACTCGTCTCAGTGATCTCTCGACTCGTCATCTCTTGACCGTCTCAGTGATCTCTCGACTCGTCTCAGTGATCTCTCGACTCGTCTCAGTGATCTCTCGACTCGTCTCAGTGATCTCTCGACTCGTCATCTCTCGACTCGTCTCAGTGATCTCTCGCCTCGTCATCTCTCGACTCGTCTCAGTGATCTCTCGACTCGTCATCTCTCGACCGTCTCAGTGATCTCTCGACTCGTCTTGGTGATCTCTCAACTCATCATCTCTCGACTCGTCTCAGTGATCTCTCGACTCGTCATCTCTCGACCGTCTCAGTGATCTCTTGACTCGTCTCAGTGATCTCTCGACTCGTCTCAGTGATCTCTCGACTCGTCTCAGTGATCTCTCGACTCGTCATCTCTCGACTCGTCTCAGTGATCTCTCGACTCGTCATCTTTCGACCGTCTCAGTGATCTCTCGACTCGTCTCGGTGATCTCTCAACTCGTCATCTCTCGACTCGTCTCAGTGATCTCTCGACTCGTCATCTCTCGACCGTCTCAGTGATCTCTCGACTCGTCTCAGTGATCTCTCGACTCGTCTCAGTGATCTCTCGACTCGTCTCAGTGATCTCTCGACTCGTCTCAGTGATCTCTCGACTCGTCTCAGTGATCTCTCGACTCGTCTCAGTGATCTCTCGCCTCGTCTCAGTGATCTCTCGACTCGTCTCAGTGATCTCTCGACTCGTCTCAGTGATCTCTCGCCTCGTCATCTCTCGACTCGTCTCAGTGATCTCTCGACTCGTCTCAGTGATCTCTCAACTCGTCATCTCTCGACTCGTCTCAATGATCTCTCGACTCGTCTCAGTGATCTCTCGACTCGTCTCAGTGATCTCTCGACTCGTCTCGGTGATCTCTCAACTCGTCATTTCTCAACTCGTCATCTCTCGACTCGTCTCAGTGATCTCTTGACTCGTCTCGGTGATCTCTCGACTCGTCTCGGTGATCTCTCGACTCGTCTCGGTGATCTCTCGACTCGTCATCTCTCGCCTCGTCTCTGTGATCTCTCGCCTCGTCTCAGTGATCTCTCGACTCGTCTCAGTGATCTCTCGACTCGTCTCAGTGATATCTCAACTCGTCATCTCTCGCCTCGTCTCGGTGATCTCTCGACTCGTCTCAGTGATCTCTCGTCTCGGTGATCTTTCGACTCGTCATCTCTCGCCTCGTCTCGGTGATCTCTCGACTCGTCTCGGTGATCTCTCGCCTCGTCTCGGTGATCTCTCGACTCGTCTCAGTGATATCTCAACTCGTCATCTCTCGCCTCATCTCGGTGATCTCTCGACTCGTCTCGGTGATCTCTCGACTCGTCATCTCTCGCCTCGTCTTGGTGATCTCTCGCCTCGTCTCGGTGATCTCTCGACTCGTCTCAGTGATCTCTCGACTCGTCTCAGTGATATCTCAACTCGTCATCTCTCGCCTCGTCTCGGTGATCTCTCGACTCGTCTCAGTGATCTCTCGTCTCGGTGATCTCTCGACTCGTCATCTCTCGCCTCGTCTCGGTGATCTCTCGACTCGTCTCGGTGATCTCTCGCCTCGTCTCGGTGATCTCTCGACTCGTCTCGGTGATCTCTCGCCTCGTCTCAGTGATCTCTCAACTCGTCTTCTCTCGACTCGTCTCAGTGATCTCTCGACTCGTCTCTGTGAACTCTTGACTCATCTCGGTGATCTCTCGCCTCGTGGCGTGTTCTCGAGCCGCTGTTATGAAGAGTATCGGCTCCTGACTGCTTCTTCACCTCAGGAAACAACTGTTGCTCAACTGCAGTGTTCAGGACAGTCGAATCATTACTCAACGCCAGACGCTCGAGTTTAGAAACATTTCCAGCTCTAGTTTATAAGGTGACTGAGAACTGAAGACAGCATCACAGGGTTTGTAGTGACATCAGAGACAGTTTTCACCTAGGACGGCTCATGATTTGAGAGAAATATCAATTCGAAATATACTTATGACGAGCAAAGTTAAACACCAACGGGGTAAGAGAAATAATCACCTTCTTATCGGAAGATAGTTTAGATTGTTTTAAGCAAAAACTCACTTCATTTTGATTAATTAGACAGACAGACAGATAGACAGATAGATAGACAGATAGAGAGACAGAGAGATAGACAGAGAGATAGACAGATAGAAAGACAGAGAGATAGATAGAGAGATAGACAGATAGAAAGACAGAGAGATAGATAGATAGATAGATAGACAGACAGACAGACAGACAGACAGACAGAAGTGATGGTCTGAAGGCAGCAGATTGGTGAGAAACAGTCACACCTGTTATTTACCCGACAGAGCGCTGGACAGGTAAGACACAGGAGGACAGGTGTTCACACACACACACACACACACACACACACACACACACACAGAACCAGCGTGATTCAGAGGCACAGGATGATCCGATGCAGGACAGCTGATTCCATCACTGCACCAAAAAATGGGTTTCTTACTAAGTGTAATTGTCTCGTTTTTTAGCACAAATATCTAAACATTCTTAAATCAAGACGTAATTTCCTGAGAAGCAAAATGACACGACTTTAAAATGTCCTATTATGCTATTTTAAAGGCTCTTAATGTAGTTTTGGCGTCTCTTCAACAGGTTTACATCCTCATAATCTCCACTGCAGCGTCAGCTCTTTCCTCTCAGTGTCTGAAACGCTTCGTTTGAAGATTCAGTCTCTCTAAGCTCCGCCTCTCTGAGAGCTGCTCTGCTGTGATTGGTCAGAAAGCAAACGCTCATTATCATATCTGAATCTCAGCTCTTGATCACAGTGATACGAACAGTAACGATGGCGTGGGTTTTACCGTATCAATCTCAGAAAACAGCGTCTTCACACGAACAACACGAACCAAACTCTTCCAGTCTCAGATACACTACAGTGTTTGAGGGCGGAGCTAAGAGACGCCGCTCAGCCAATCAAGACTGGCATTATGCAAATTAGTTACACGCCTACGAATCAGGATTGAGCAGAAAGTGAGACTGGAATTACTGACAAATTGTTTCAGGCAGTTCAGAATTGATTCTTTCTTTTGGGAGAAAATAACTAAATAATCTTGTTTTCCCTGATAATTAAAAAAATGTCTGACCCCATTGTCAGATATTTGTTCTTGTTTTAAGCATGAAGTCACTTAATTTTGATTCCTTTTTTATAAAACAAAACTTATCTTCAGTCATTTTGCTTCTCCTCCAGTAAATGTCTCTTGATTTAAGAATGTTTAGATGTTTGAAAAACGAGACAGAAACTCTGAGGAAGAACATGTTTTCTTGCAGTGAGTTTCCAGTGAAGACTGACTTGTGAACAGCTCACACTTAAACATTCCCTGTATCTTAACGTTTGCACACCATCATATTTCACAACAATCTCATCCTCAAAACACGGAGAAAGAGGAAGAAAGCCTCACTCCGCCGGGAGAAACACGGATGCGTCCTTACAAAGGGAATATCACAGTCGTTTCCCATTGGCTGTTGCGTTCTGTGGCCTAAAGCCGCTCTGAATGATCGCGAGTCTGTTTCTGACAGGTCGGAGATAAGAAAGTGCCCTCAGGTATTAGATGTCATTCCTTTTCGGCGGGAAAAAGCAGTTAGAGCCGTTCTGCCTGTGAATAGAGAATCTCAGCACAACAAAGCTTTCTGTTCTCATTAAGTCTGAGGAAAGAGCCGAGCACAATAACGGAGACACACGTGTAATCCTCGGCTCAATCGCACACCGCCACGGAATTTCAATTGTCCTTAATAACTGAAGTTCACTATGAAGGGCACAAGCGTTCGTCGGGTCTGTCGGATGATCTTGATGCGATGCGTTCTGAGATTATGATTGATGCATGTGATGCAACCTCAGGATATGAACAGCTGAAGACAGGAGCATTTTCTCTTCCATGTCGAAAGTGGGATCCGTCAGTCTCAGGCTGTAATCCGGATACGTTTGAAAACTGCGTTTTCGTTTAAAAACGCTCTCCGTCCACACTAGCGTTTTCAGGCGTTTTACGTCGTTTCAGTGTGGATGAGAAACGCTGGAAAACACTAAATTCCCCTTTACTGAGCATGCGTAAAACCTCACAGAAGCTCACTGAGATGAGACACACGGAAAAATAAATAATAAAGTTACCGCGCAATTCTGACAGGAACATTTTATTTAGCTAAATATCTCAGCATGCACTGAAGCGTCCAGGTTTCTCTCACTCGCCATTACAGGACAGCAAATGTGAGTGAAATGTGAAGAGTGTGTAAAGTAACATATTTTATCATCAGTGTGAAAGTGAACAGCACATAACAGGCACAATACCGGCATAAACAGGAATATCTATTGGTACAATATACGTCACATGACTAAACTTACGTCTTCGTTCATAAATAGGCCTACCTCCGTTACAGCATTTTCAAATGTATCCACTTTTTCACTGCAAAAAATGCTTTTCTTACTTTGTATTTTCATCTTGTTTCCAGTCCAAATATCAAAAAAAAAAAAAATTCATCAAGATGCATTTATTAGATTTTAGGTCTTGTTTTCTGGGGGAATTAATCAAAATTATGTAAGTTTTTGCTTAAAACAAGCAAAATGATCTGCCAATGGGGTCAGAAAAATAATCTTAATTCAAAAAGAAACAACATTATTTTTCTTTCCCCATTGGCAGATCATTTTGCTTGTTTTTTATTTATTTCCCCAGAAAACAAGACACAATATCTTATGGCATTTTACTACTAAAGTAAATGCATCTTGATTTAAGAATTTTTAGATTTGGACTGGAAACAGGATGAAAATACTAAGTAAGAAAAGCATTTTTTGCAGTGTTGGAGAGCGTTTTTCAAAAAGCTTCGTTTTCATGAGTAAAAACGGCGACTCAGTGTGAACGGAAGGCCAAAACGGAGAGAAAAAGACGTGTTTTCAAACGAAAACGCATTAGTGTGGACAAGGCGTTAGAAGGCATCAGCTGTTGTTTTTGTCTGGAGAACCCTCTGAATGCTGTGTGTGTAGGGAGCGCACTAGGTTTAGTGAAGCGTGTTTCTGAGAAGAAGCCCGTCTGTTTCTCGTCCTCTACATGTTCTGGTCCAAAGCTGCGCTGGTAAAATCCATTTAGTTTCTGCTTTGAGATGCTGTCGTGAGTCAGCGCTTTCCCTCAGGATGAATCATTCATCACGGCCTTCTCGCGCGAAAGAGGTCGATCAGATTCTAATGGCAAACCCTTTGCTGACAGTGTGTGTGTGTGTGTGTGTGTGTGTGTGTTTGAGGGACAGAAGCTGCAAGAACAGGAAGTGTGTATGAAGCCTGAAAGGTGGATGGAAGATAAGAACGCTAAAGGAAGAGGTGGAAACACAGATGTCCTTGAGCTGAAGGTTTTCTGGAGTGTGTCGAGTGTGTTGTTCCTCTAGGATGTGTGTTTTCAGGAAGAGCTCTCGTCTATTTACAGTGTGTTCATGGCCTCCATGTTTAGGAGACAGTTCTTTAACAATAGATCTTCTGAAGTATGAAATTGCTGCGAGTGATGTGCTGAAACCTCTATCAGTGAGTGTTAAAGTTGAGTGCACCATTTTCACCTTTTTATTTCACCATAAAACTGCTCGAAAAATCTCAGACACACAATTTACTGTCCAGAAGATCACTGAGTCTTTTCATACCAGACAGAAAGAAAACACAGCAACATCATAGCAACAGCCTAAAACACTCATTACACCATAGAAACAGAATAGCAAAAGCCTAAAACACTAAGAACACTGTAACGACTACATAGAAACGGCCTTAAACACTCAGAACACCCTAATAACTGCATAGCAACAGCCTAAAACACTCATTACACCATAGAAACAGAATAGCAACAGCCTAAAACACTCATTACACTGTAACGACTACATAGAAATGGCCTTAAACTCTCAGAACACCCTAATAACTGCATAGCAACAGCCTAAAACACTCATTACACTGTAACGACTACATAGAAACGGCCTTAAACTCTCAGAACACCCTAATAACTGCATAGCAACAGCCTAAAACACTCATTACACTGTAACGACTACATAGAAACGGCCTTAAACTCTCAGAACACCCTAATAACTGCATAGCAACAGCCTAAAACACTCATTACACTGTAACGACTACATAGAAACGGCCTTAAACTCTCAGAACACCCTAATAACTGCATAGCAACAGCCTAAAACACTCAGAACACCGTAACAACCATAGAAACAGAATATCAACAGCCTAAAACACTCATTACACTGTAACGACTACATAGAAATGGCCTTAAACTCTCAGAACACCCTAATAACTGCATAGCAACAGCCTAAAACACTCAGAACACCGTAACAACCATAGAAACAGAATAGCAACAGCCTAAAACACTCATTACACTGTAACGACTACATAGAAATGGCCTTAAACTCTCAGAACACCCTAATAACTGCATAGCAACAGCCTAAAACACTCAGAACACTGTAACGACTACATAGAAACGGCCTTAAACTCTCAGAACACCCTAATAACTGCATAGCAACAGCCTAAAACACTCAGAACACCGTAACAACCATAGAAACAGAATAGCAACAGCCTAAAACACTCATTACACTGTAACGACTACATAGAAATGGCCTTAAACTCTCAGAACACCCTAATAACTGCATAGCAACAGCCTAAAACACTCATTACACTGTAA
>CM040806.1:1050000-1065000 GCA_022829025.1 Squalius cephalus
TTTACACACACACTCTGCTTATTACACACACACTCTGCTTAATTACACACACACTCTGCTTTTTACACACACACTCTGCTTATTACACACACACTCTGCTTTTTACACACACACTCTGCTTTTTACACACACACTCTGCTTATTACACACACACTCTGCTTTTTACACACACACTCTGCTTTTTACACACACACTCTGCTTATTACACACACACTCTGCTTTTTACACACACACTCTGCTTTTTACACACACACTCTGCTTAATTACACACACACTCTGCTTATTACACACACACTCTGCTTATTACACACACACTCTGCTTAATTACACACACACTCTGCTTTTTACACACACACTCTGCTTTTTACACACACAGGGACGCACAGCAACACACAAACATGCCAAATATTTAAAATAAAAGGATAACAATGTAAAAGATTATTATTGTGTAAATAAAGATATGGTGAATCCGGCTTGTCCCGTAGATGTTCTGCTAGCGCACTTTGACCTCGCGCACGAGCAGATCCGTTTGCGCTCTGGAGACGCGTTCGGTCTTTCCACTATCAAAGTCCGTCATGTAAATAGCGAATCCGCCATGGCGCGAGTGCAACTGGCATTTAAAGGGAATGGGAGATGAGACTCTGATTGGTTTAACGCACGTAAATCCCAGAACACACCCATTACTCATTAAGAGAATAGAGACGACCCTTTTAGACCATGCACCGGGAGCACCGACCATTTGTCCCACTGTTAAACTAGCAAAAGTGGATTCGGACGCCCTGAGTGAACTTGCGCTGTGCGCTTTAGACCATGAGCTTAGATCATTAAAATAGGGCCCTCAGTGTTTTTCAGTGTGTTTCTTCCACAGCGTCTTCATAACCAGCATTACTGAACAACTCTCAGAGGAATCATTCTGTTTTTACATGTCATGAGGATTCGTTTGTTTTTTTTTGTTCATGAATTAGTCCTGAAGAGCCCAACCACATTATGACTGTTCTGATGCAATCTGTATAACGTCTAATCAACATAACGAAGTAAACAACCTCAGAAGAGACGCACTGGAGTTTTCACTTACTTTTTGCCTATTTATTATTCCATTTTAATTAATCAAGAGTCAAGAAACAAGAGTTTCTGTCTTGTTGTCCAACACAAATATCCAAACATTCTTAAATCAAGATACATTTACAGGAGGAGCAAAATGACTGAAGATATTAAGTCTTGTTTTATGAGAAATGCATCTAAATTGAGTATATTTTTCTTGTTTTAAACATAAAATCACTTTATTTAGAATTCTTTTCTTTTTTTGTGTTTCAGAATACAAGACCTAATTTCTGAATCCATTTTCCCTCTCAAGTTAATGATGATTTGAGAATATTTAGATATTTAATGGAAATGTAATGGAAAACGAGCAGTGCTCAGATTTTGCTGTGCAGTTTTAATGGAAGCTCTCGGGAAAAAGAAAGCGTTGCCTGGAAGTTTCAGAACACACTAAAAGCTCAAATCTCTTTGAAAGGACCGTTTGTGTGTCAAACACAGCGCTGCACACATCTGACATGAGAAAGAGAAGCACACATACACACACACACACACACACACTCACTCACTCACTCACACACACACACACACACACACACACACACACACACACTCACTCACTCACTCACTCACACACACACACAGTGTGTGTAAATGAATGTGTGAGAGAGAGAGAGTGTGTGAGTGTGTGTGTGTGTGTGTGTGAGTGTGTGTGTGTGTGTCAACAGGTGGATGATGACAGTTGCAGATGATTTCCTGCTTGACTGAGGCTTGATGAACATGATTGCCTCATATTTCCTGCATTCAATCACTCGTACAATAACTCCGCCGCAGAATCGTGTCAGATTTCAGTGGGATGAGTTCAGGTGGTGTCTGCATGAGCGCTGATTCCGTGTGTTTAGGGTCGTATTGCAGGTGAGATCTGAGGAGTCGAGCGGCACGGCTCTTGATTTCTGTTCCCTTCACAGGTGACGACTCTCTGCCAATTAGAAGCACTAATTACAGCCGGCGTGTCATCTGAGATTAACATCAGAGTCACACGGGGACAGACTCCAAGTGATGGAGAGGATAGAAAAGGTTTAACTGTTCTTCAACTGCAGAGCGGCGCTGAACGGACACTGAATAATAAAAACACTCGTCATCACTGGAATATTTACTTCATTTCAACAGTAATCTGCAGCTACAAATGGAACATTTGGCAACACAAATGTTGATGGAAGTTTAAAAAACATCTAAACGGCTTTGAAGTCTGAGCACTTGAGCAGACGAGGACACATTTGAGGCATGTGGACATTGTTAGAAGGTTGCTAAGCAGTTGCTCTGCTGTTCTAATGTTACTAGGGGGTTGCTAGAAAGTTGTTCTGGTCTTCTGACATTGCCATGTGGTTGCTAAGGTGTTCTGGTTAGTCTCAAGGGTGTTGTTAGGCAGTTGCTGTGGAGTTCTGACATTTCTAGGTGGTTTCTAGGGTGTTGCAAGGCAGTTGCTCTGGTGTTCAAACATTACCAAGTGGTTGCTAGGGTGGCACTGCTAGGACGTGGCTCTGGTGTTCTGGCATTGCTAGGTGGTTGCTAAGGTGTTTTGGCTGGTTTCTAGGGTGTTGCTTGGCAGTTAATGTGGTGTTCTAACATTACTAGGTGGTTGCTAGGGTATTGCTAGGCAGTTGCTGTGGAGTTCTGACATTTCTAGGTGGTTGCTAAGGTGTTTTGGCTGGTTTCTAGGGTGTTGCTTGGCAGTTAATGTGGTGTTCTAACATTACTAGGCCGTTGCTTGAGTGTTTTGGCTGGTTTCAAGGGTGTCTCTAGACAGTTAATGTAGTGTTCTAACATTACTAGGTGGTTGCTAGGGTATTGCTAGGCAGTTGTTGTGGAGTTCTGACATTCCTAGGTGGTTGCTAGGGTGTACTGGCTGGTTGCTTGGGCATTTCTTGGAAGTGGCTCGGGTGTTGGTATTGCTAGGTGGTTGCTAAGGTGTTTTGGCTGGTTTCTAGGGTGTTGCTGGGCATTTGATGTGGTGTTCTAACATTACTAGATGGTTGCTAGGATGTTTTGGATGGCTTCTAGGCTGTTGCTAGGAAGTTGTTTGGGTGTTCTAACATTGCTGTGTGGTTGCTAATGCGTTGCCAGACAGTTGGTTTGGTGTTCTGACATTGATTGCTGGTTGCTAGGGTGTTTTGGATGGTTTTTAATGGGAGTTTCATTCTAATTGACGCCCAGCTCAATATCTCACTTTATGAATAAATACAGTCCCCTGGACTCAAGAGGAAATAATAAACTCACCATCTCTCTTTCTCTCAACACTAAACACACAGCACTGACGTTAACATTCAACACCACTTTACCAAGAAAATACAAGTTTAAAGTTCACTTCTCTTTAAAAACAGACTGTCTATTCTTGCTAGAATAAGATATAATAGAGTTAGGGTTAAATTTGTTGGTCTGAAATTTGTTAAATCTGAAAGTCTGTGATATTTAAGCTTTAATGCGGACATAAACCCTTCACATTTCTTCAGCATCTATAGTTAAATTCAGAATTTTTTAAAATTTGCTTTATCATTGCGTTAGACTTAGTAGTTTAACACAAAGATGTACAGTTAGTATAGCCGTCCATGTGACTGGTGTGTATCATACGATACTCTGTGTGAGGAACAGAATAAAGTTTAAGTAATTCCTCACTGAAGATTTTGTTCTACGTTTCATTTTAGACACAATAACCAACAATTACGTCTTTAAAGCATCATGTTCAACATGGAGAAAACAAAATCAAGAATACAGTCATCTCTGCATATTAAACGGTGCATTTTAACATTTAAAATGAACGTTTGTTTGAGAGAACTTTCCGAGAACGTTGCCTGTTCGCTGGGATTAGACTGCGTCTCTGACCCATTAAATCACTTATAAATCAGAGCACTGGAATCTCTATGACACAGAATTGCTGAAATGAGCAGAACACATCATCTGTAAACTATGACCTATGACCTCTAGTTGTCTTTATCACCTCAACGGCCCTTTGACCTTCAGATCATCAGACCCTCCTCACGTCATTTACCAGTGCTGATAACACAAGAGTCTTTATACTCACGCTAATGACCCACAATCCTCCAGCACATATATCTGTTATCTGTTAAGGACTGAACCTATCACGCCAGAATTTCATTATTTAGGGAAAAAGTGCCCAAGGAGAGAGAGAGAGAGAGAGAGAGAGAGAGAGAGGGGGGGCTGATGGGAAATATTTCTGCAGTCCTCTGACAGGACTCTGAGGACAATCTCCCAGTGTGAGAGTCTCTCTTCTCAGGCCAATCTCGTGCCAATGTCACATCAGGAAATCAAAACGGCATAACAGAACTCTTTCATAACTCATCTGACAGATGCATACTGTATATATACACAGAGAGCGAGAGATAATAAATTTAAAAAAACACTATAGCAGTGAGAAGTTTGGACACTCTGGACTCAATTCATGAGCTTCTGCTAAACATTAGTTGTACAGACAAATAGTCTCTTTTAAATTTATGTTTAAATTGTTTAATAAATGTCATAATGCTGAAGTAACTTCCTAGAATCGGTAAATAATGATTAGAATAGTTACTCATTTAGTTCAATTATATACATAATTGTTCCAAAACACCTCATCAATTACCTAGGACCATATAAGAAGCTGGCCAAAATACACTAGCAACCACCTAATAATGTTAGAACACCAGATACAAATGCTTAGGAACACCTTAGAAACCAGCCAAAACACACTAGCCAGCACCTAGTAATGTAGTAACACCACATCAACTGCCTTAAACACCCTAGAAACCAGCCAAAACACCCTATCAACCACCTAGTAATGTTAGAACACCACATCATCTGCCTAGCAACACCTTAGAAACTGGCCAAAACACACTAGCAACCACCTAGTAATGTTAGAACACCACATCAAATGCCTAGCAACACCTTAGAAACCGGCCAAAACACACTAGCTACCACCTAGTAATGTTAGAACACCAGATATAAATGCTGAGGAACACCCTATAGAAACCAGCCAAAACACACTAGCAATCACCTAGTAATGTAGTAACACCACATCAACTGCCTAACAACACCCTAGAAACCAGCCAAAACACCCTAGCAACCACCTAGTAATGTTAGAACACCACATCAACTGCCTAGCAACACCTTAGAAACCGGCCAAAACACACTAGCAACCACCTAGTAATGTTAGAACACCAGATATAAATGCTTAGGAACACCATAGAAACCAGCCAAAACACACTAGCCAGCACCTAGTAATGTAGTAACACCACATCAACTGCCTTACAACACCCTAGAAACCAGCCAAAACACCCTAGCAACCACCTAGTAATGTTAGAACACCACATCAACTGCCTAGCAACACCTTAGAAACCGGCCAAAACACACTAGCAACCACCTAGTAATGTTAGAACACCAGATATAAATGCTTAGGAACACCATAGAAACCAGCCAAAACACACTAGCCAGCACCTAGTAATGTAGTAACACCACATCAACTGCCTTACAACACCCTAGAAACCAGCCAAAACACCCTAGCAACCACCTAGTAATGTTAGAACACCACATCAACTGCCTTACAACACTCTAGAAACCAGCCAAAACACCCTAGCAACCACCTAGTAATGTTAGAACACCACATCAACTGCCTAACAACACCTTAGAAACCGGCCAAAACACACTAGCAACCACCTAGTAATGTTAGAACACCACATCAACTGCCTAGCAACACCTTAGAAACCGGCCAAAACACACTAGCAACCACCTAGTAATGTTAGAACACCAGATATAAATGCTTAGGAACACCATAGAAACCAGCCAAAACACACTAGCCAGCACCTAGTAATGTAGTAACACCACATCAACTGCCTTACAACACCCTAGAAACCAGCCAAAACACCCTAGCAACCACCTAGTAATGTTAGAACACCACATCAACTGCCTTACAACACTCTAGAAACCAGCCAAAACACCCTAGCAACCACCTAGTAATGTTAGAACACCACATCAACTGCCTAACAACACCTTAGAAACCGGCCAAAACACTCTAGCAACCACCTAGTAATGTTAGAACACCAGATATAAATGCTTAGGAACACCTTAGAAACCGGCCAAAACACACTAGCAACCATCTAGTAATGTAGGAACACCACATCAACTGCCTAGCAACACCCTAGAAACCGGCCAAAACACCCTGATTTAGTATGTCATAATTTTGACTTTTTTAATCTCATAATTGATTTACTATCTCATAATTGCGACTTTATCTCATAATTGTGCACATAAAATCGTTTGATGTCCCAGTGAGATGGGGTTGAATGAGACCCAGTGATTCCTGTGCTGTGAATTGTGATGTTTCTGATGGAGATCTGCACCACTGCTGCTTCATTTGGCTGTGAGAAAACCTGTAGAAATGCAGATAATCATTTCATCAGCCGTCATCCCTCATCCTGTGACTTCTGATCCATCTATGAATATGAGGTGTGTTAGATATCTTCATGAAGAGACGTGTCTTCTTTCAGTCAATATTCTCCTAAAGCCGCTCAGAGACTCCCGACTGATTCATTCTCAGCTCTGAATACAAAAATCACTGCAAATAACCCATAACAGAACAACACGAAGAAACGGATCACGGCTCACAGATCAAATCCTCAAGTCTCGCTCATGTCATCATTTAAACACAGACTGATGGTTCAGTGTTTTAATATAGAAACACATGTAGGCCTGTATACATGAAGCTCAAATAAATCACTGTAGAAATCATTTCAGAAACTTTACATTGACTTGACACTCATGCACGTGTTGCTAATATCTGCCAATGGGGTCAGATAATGTTACTTAATTCATAAGGGAAACATGATTATTTTGGCAGATATTTGTTCTTGTTTTAAACTCACTTCTTTTTTAATACATATTTACTAAATAATATCAGCAGTCATTTTGCCTCTCCAGTAAATGCATCTTGATTTCAGAATGTTTAGATATTTGTGCTGGAAAACATTTCTTTAGTTTGTTGCCTCCATTTGCTCTCATTATTTCAGAGCAGCTCGAGAGTTCTGCTAAACATTTTATCCATGTTTCACTTCTGAGTGACAAGGAATAATAATAATAATAAGGACCAGCAAATCGTTGAGATGCATTGGATCAGTCGGGCTGGTAAACACAGACTCTCATGTCAATGGTGTCAGCAGTTCTATGGAAGTTATAATCATCACACGTTCCTCCATCATCGTCAAAAACAACACATCACAGCATTTGCTCTGTTCTCCTCGTGCAACTCTTTGTTTCCGAGATGAAACATTGGTGAAGTTTTATCCGCTATTAATCGTCTGGCCTTGACCTTCAGTTCGTAAAGAAGTGCGCTAATATCCGGCTCTAACGTGAGGAAAATAACCATGGCTGACTGCTTCCCTCGCTTTTCAAAATCTCGTCTTAAATGACGGTTGCCTTGAATGTGTCCGAGCGCAGCATCATAATCATAACCCTCGGGAGAGATTTTACACGTGTACAAACGGTTGAGTCGGTTAATTCATCAGCTTCAGTCTTTGAGTCTGAACACAGTTCATAATGTTGGAACACATTATCTTCAATACCATAGAAACCAGCCAAAACACCCTAGCAACCACCTAGTAATGTTAGAACACCACATCAACTGCCTAACAACACAATAGAAACCAGCCAAAACACACTTAGCAACCACCTAGTAATGTTAGAACACCACATCAACTGCCTAACAACACCATAGAAACGGGCCAAAACACACTAGCAACCTCCTAGTAATGTTAGGACACCATATCAACTGCCTAGCAACACCTTAGAAACTGTCCAAAACACACTAGCAACCACCTAGTAATGTTAGAACACCACATCAGCTGCCTAACAACACCATAGAAATGGGCCAAAACAAACAAGCAACCACCTAGTAATGTTAGAACACCAGATCAACTGCCTAACAACACCCAAGAAACCATCCAAAACACTCTAGCAACCACCTAGTAATGTTAGAACACTACATCAACTGCCTAACAACACCCTAGAAACTGGCCAAAACACCCTAGCAACCACCTAGTAATGTTAGAACACCACATCAGCTGCCTAACAACACCATAGAAATGGGCCAAAACAAACAAGCAACCACCTAGTAATGTTAGAACACCAGATCAACTGCCTAACAACACCCAAGAAACCATCCAAAACACCCTAGCAACCACCTAGTAATGTTAGAACACCACATCAACTGCCTAGCAACACCTTAGAAACTGTCCAAAACACACTAGCAACCACCTAGTAATGTTAGAACACCACATCAGCTGCCTAACAACACCATAGAAATGGGCCAAAACAAACAAGCAACCACCTAGTAATGTTAGAACACCAGATCAACTGCCTAACAACACCCAAGAAACCATCCAAAACACCCTAGGAACCACCTAGTAATGTTAGAACACCACATCATCTGCCTAGCAACACCTTAGAAACTGGCCAAAACACACTAGCAACCACCTAGTAATGTTAGAACACCACATCAAATGCCTAGAAACACCTTAGAAACCGGCCAAAACACACTAGCAATCACCTAGTAATGTAGTAACACCAGATCAACTGCCTAACAACACCCAAGAAACCATCCAAAACACTCTAGCAACCACCTAGTAATGTTAGAACACTACATCAACTGCCTAACAACACCCTAGAAACTGGCCAAAACACCCTAGCAACCACCTAGTAATGTTAGAACACCACATCAGCTGCCTAACAACACCATAGAAATGGGCCAAAACAAACAAGCAACCACCTAGTAATGTTAGAACACCAGATCAACTGCCTAACAACACCCAAGAAACCATCCAAAACACCCTAGCAACCACCTAGTAATGTTAGAACACCACATCAACTGCCTAGCAACACCTTAGAAACTGTCCAAAACACACTAGCAACCACCTAGTAATGTTAGAACACCACATCAGCTGCCTAACAACACCATATAAATGGGCCAAAACAAACAAGCAACCACCTAGTAATGTTAGAACACCAGATCAACTGCCTAACAACACCCAAGAAACCATCCAAAACACCCTAGCAACCACCTAGTAATGTTAGAACACTACATCAACTGCCTAACAACACCCTAGAAACTGGCCAAAACACACTAGCAAACACCTAGTAATGTTAGAACACCAGATAAACTGCTTAGGAACACGCTAGAAACCGGCCAAAACACCCTAGCAACCACCTAGTAATGTTAGAACACTACATCAACTGCCTAACAACACCCTAGAAACCGCCAAAACACACTAGCAGCCACCTAGTAATGTTAGAACACCAGATAAACTGCTTAGGAACACCCTAGAAACTGGCCAAAACACCCTAGCAACCACCTAGTAATGTTAGAACACTACATCAACTGCCTAACAACACCCTGGAAACCAGCCAAAACACATTAGCAACCACCTAGTAATGTTAGAACACTACATCAACTGCCTAACAACACCCTAGAAACTGGCCAAAACACACTAGCAACCATCTAGTAATGTTAGAACACCAGAAAAACTGCTTAGGAACACCCTAGAAACCGGCCAAAACACCCAAGCAACCACCAAGAAATGTCAGAACTCCACAGCAACTGCCTGCAAAGTTTGACGTTTTTTTTTTATTTTATTTTAACACTGATTTACCTTTAAACTCACAATTATTAAATTAAACGTGTCATCATTTACTCACCCTCAAGTTGTTATAAACCTGCATGACTTTCTCTCTCGTCCATAATAAATAAGAGATGAAACTCTTAAGGACTGTCACATCAGTGTAATCAAACTCACGTTAAATGACCAATCAGAAACAATTTGTTCCTTTAAATGAATTGGCGAATAAACGAACGGTCAAAAGAATAAATTGAATGCCAGTATGATCAAGTTAATCAAACCTATGAAAGCTCAACTTATTTTCCTGACGATCAGGCGAGTTGAAAGCCTGGAGTCCTTCACTGCATCAGTCTTCATTAGACCTGGAGGTCAGTGAATTAAACACAGCTGAAAGTGTCCTTGATCGTGATCTACAAATCATTCAGTGGATGTTCATGAATGACCCTGATTTCCCATCATGCATCTTCACTCTTTAGATCAGCACTAGCTCACTTCTCTTAACATTTCTGCAGAATGTAAACTACTGTACATACAGTCTGCATACTGTGCATGAGATACTGTTACTGATAGTTTGATTATAAAGTACAGTCAAACCAAAAATTATTCAGACACCGGATATCATTTTTGATATTATTTTAAAGGAGCTGTATGTAAGAAATGTATTTCAGTTAATCATAAAATGGCCCTGATATGTCACTAGACATTAAGAAATCATGTTCATTTCAAATACTTATATCACTGACAAAAGTAGTATGGCCAGGATATTGTCATTTAAAAAGTGAAGTTGCAGCCCTCAACTGATGTTGATGTTGTCATCTTGTGTTTTGGCCTGAAGCGCCGCCCTCCATCTATCTACCAATCACGAAGTCAGTAGTGTTTCTGAATCCGGGTTGCCAGCTCTGCTCTAGTTACCACAGCTGCAGATTCAAACTGCAGCCTACGTTCCAGCTGGATCCTGCAGCCTATCTGGCAACCTCGAGGCAGGGGGGAGGGGGAGGGGATACACCACTCTATACAGTAATTTGAAAGTGATTGCAGTACCAGTTTTGGCCACAATCTTACATACAGCTCCTTTAACTATAGTTCCTTTATGTAAGTGAGGAGAGCAGAATAAAGTAAACTGTGACATATTATAAATGATTGGGACACTTTGAGCTGATCATGTTTTGCTGAAGTGTGTTTTCTTTAATTGCTAATGCTCTTTTTACACACAGACTGAACAAAATGAAGCATTGCTTGGTGATTGGTTGAGCTAAACTGGTATTATCTAATTGTGTAGTTAAATTTAACAGCTGACAGATATTCAACATAATTCATGTGTGAGACAGTCTAACAGAAGGACGGACAAAACCAGTCAAATATCAACTGAGTTCTGCTCATATTTCATTACCATTTTCTAAACTATAGCGAATAAACTGTGATAATGTGAGAAAAGGTGTCTGAATACATTTTGGTTTGACTGTATATCTGAGACTATAGACTATATAGATCTGACTATGTGAGACTATAGTTTGAATGAATCCCTTTTCTTTGCATGAAATATTGACATTACTGTACAGAACGACTCTTATCCTGAACATTGTATAAGCATTCGTTTCATGTGCGAATGAAAGGAAGGAGAATAAAAGTCACATGTTTTCGATTTTCCTGGCAAAAACGTCCCGAGTCCTTCTCTTAAACATCAGTCAACAGGCTTTCATAGACAACCGGGGAAGGTCTCGTTTTTAAAGTTTTGTTACAAGCTGTTCACACTTTGGCAATAAAAAAAGCGATTAACACATGATGATTCTTACACTGTAAAAACTTCCGTTGAATTAAGATTATTTTCCTTGTTTTCCATTTGAATTAAGATTTTTTTCTTCTTACCCCATTGGCAGATCATTTATCTGGTTAAAGCAACAACTCACTTAATTTTGATTTATAAAAAAAACAAAAAAAAAAACAAGATATAATTTCTCATATCATTTAACTAATCTAGTAAATGCTTCTTGATTTAAGAATTTTTAGATATTTGGACTGGAAACAAGACAAAAATATCAAGCAAGAAAAGCATTTTTGCAGTGTATACATACAGCCCTTTAACTATCAAAAACATGTTAATTGAAATAGAGCTGAATAAAATATAAAAATAAGATAAACGTAAACTAACGCAAACGTAAAATAACACTAGCGCTGCAGTTCTGCATGTCTCTGATCAATACTGAATATATTTCCAGTGAATATGTTGTAGTTTCACAGCTAGTCATTAAAGGTGCTCTAAGCGATGCTGGGTGACGTCACTTCTTGTTGACGTTTCGAAGTATTGTCAAACAAAACGGAGGCTAGCTCGACCCTCCTCCTCCTCATCCCGTCCCCTCCCCCTCCCTCCCGTGCTTCCTGAAACAGTCATGAACCATTTAGAAAAACCAAACTGGATTTACACGGCTGTCCGTCAGAAACAGAGCCTCCTGATTGTCGGATCGGAAGCCCTTTTGCTGGCGGAGTTCTCGCCACCTTTTGAACGCTTTTCCGATGTAAATTCGGGACTTCGCGCGTCCCTTCTCCTTTTCACTATTCTTTGTTATTTGTTCATCGGAACGTCGTCTCTTTGGTCGTGTGTCGGCCATATCAAAATTATCAAGAATATACATTTTTAACGTTAGTCGTTGTTGTTGTCTAGGTAACGACAAGCTCTTCATGATCTCTCCTCTAGCTAACTTCCCTCTTCATGCTTCTCTCTCCTCCACCCCCCCCCCATGTGCACACGCACTAATTATTCTTTAATTGCTAATTAAATTGCTAATTACTAATTATTACTAATTACTAATTGCTAATTGCTAATTATCCACCCCCACTCCCAAAACACTGTTTGTTATGTTTCGTGGTCCAGGCTGGGCCAGTTTGTTTTTGTTGTCGTTTGTGGAGCCTGGGCTCTCTGCAGAGACCGCGTGTCTTTACAGTGTGTTCAGGGGACAGGCAGCGAGCGGATAGTGAGGAGATGTTTCCTGGACGTGACAAAAAATGTTTTGGCCTAAAAAACGCGTGACATCGCTTAGAGCACCTTTAAATCAGTCATGTGATCAGAATATGAGATGAATCTGATGATGTCCAGCGTCGGTGTCATTGATCAGATTGTTGTTTTCAGTGATTTATGTGACGATGCTGCAGTAAATGAGCGTCTCGTTCAGATTCACAGTGTTTCTCTTTCCGCTGGTGGTATTTTCAGACACTGACAGTGAAATGGATTAAAGCGGGTTTGCTGACAGTGAACATATCAAATGTGCCGCTTGTGAATGTAGAAAGCAACATTCACAGGGCTTATGAATATCTCTCTCTCTCTCTCTCTCTCTTGATCACCTGCTTTGTCTGAAGTGAGTCACCTTGCAAATATATGAATAGTAAATGCAGGGAAAGTAATCTGCTTCCTGACGGATACACGGATGCATTTGCATAAATCGCTGCCAGAAGCCTCTCTCCTGGAGAACCGGGATCCTGCGACCGGAATCCACAATAACACACCGCAACAAAGGGAAAGGAAGGGACAGCAAATATTATTATTATTATTATTATTATTATTAATGCAACAATTACATAAAGAAAATATTCATAATACACAATATCAAAGACAAAATGGCACATTGGTAACATTTAGAGTGGCCCTAAATTATAAAAATGTTTTTATTCATTTTTTTTTATTAATGCTCATTTAAATTTTAAAAAACGTGCGTGTGTGTGTGTGTGTGTGCATCCTGCTAAACCCTACATTATGAGGAAAACAGCTCATAAATCATACCATTACGTCTATGGAATGTCCCCATAAAGATAGAGAACCAGACATGTTTGTGTGTGTGTGTGTGTGTGTGTGTGTGTGTGTGTGAGTGAGAGAGAGTGTGAGTGAGTGTGTGTGTGTAGGTTTCAATGTTTAGCTGGTTAGTTTGGTCATTTACTTTTTATCTGTAACCCAACTGTGTCTTTCTCTGTTGATGGTCATTGACTGTTACAGTAAATCATATTATATCTGGTGCAGGATTTAATTTGAAACAATTTTCACTCAGAAAATCAAATATATCAAATATATTTGGTGTATGTGTGTCTCTTTAGGTCTTTAATAATGTTCTCAAAAGTTTACACTATTCATTTGTCGTTCATGGAATGTTTTTATCTGATGTTCATCTAACATTATTTAAATGTTGCTACTTATTCAGAAAACATTCAAAAGTAACATTTCCATAATGTTTGAATAATGATACAATATGTTTCCTTAACGGGAAAAAATAACATTTTAAAAACTCAACGTTCAGAGAAATAACGTTTTCATAACTGAAATGGGAATGTTGGCGTTAAAACATATTTTTAGCTGAGAAGACACACATCTTCACATCATAATCAATATCATCTCAGTGTTTCCCACGTTTTTCACGACTCTCTGTGACTGATGTTTATAAAACGACCCTCAACATCAGTCACACACACACACACACACACACACACACACACACACACACACACACACACACACACGTGTTTCTGAAGGATTCTGGGATACGTCTGGTTTCACAGACGGCCACTTCCACTTTCTGTCAAAATACATCAAAACGCCTCAAGCACAAAGTCGTGGTTTTCACTGAAAAGATTTTAAATTGCATTCAAATTACACAGCAGGAGCCTCTTGTTGTGTGTTTTGCAATTTCTTTTTGATTTGCGTCTCACAGATTGTCAGAGCGAGTCCCTCTCCAGAATCACCTGTCGATAAAACACCCAAACAGTCCCGAGGCTCGTTCTTCTAAATAATCTTCCTGTTGATTCTTCATCAGGAATCAGTTTTAAGAGCTCATCATCATGGATCCTCCAGTGTCTCTTAAATACACACATGATGTTCGGGTGAAACGACACACTGTTTTTATCTCTCGCTTCAGTCAGAATGAACCATGAGAGGAAGATCATATAGGTGTTTCTGTTCAACTGGTGATGTCTACGTCATCAGCGTTCATAACTGAACATCTGATGATGATGTGGTCTGAAGATTCAGAAAACATTATTAAGAGTCGATATTAAAGCTGCATTCATCTGTGAGGATTGAATAATGTCTTCCGTCATGTTGCTTCTCCAGTAAATTACAGTTTTTCTTGATTGCTTAAACACTGTAACCAGGCTTTTGAACTAAAATTTCAAAACCATAACGCCATTTATCAAAAAGCACACCCGTTTCCCTAAACTTTAAAAACTATTCCCTGTTTTGACACATGAGTCAGATTTGTTGAACTGTCACTGCAAAACTCTACACACAATTGCCTACACCATGTGGTCATTTAGAAAGCACTAGCATTCA
>CM040806.1:1072500-1122500 GCA_022829025.1 Squalius cephalus
GAGTGAACGTCACCACCAGGAAAGGATAAAAGCACATCCGGTCTGACCGGCGTTAGTTCCGAGGTTTCCAGGTCCCAAACCGGATACCGGGATTGAGTTGCAGGCCTCAGCCTCAGAGTACCACGAAGGAAACAGATAATCAGGGTGTCTCTCCCCAGAGATGCATTACCCACAGGGGCGTGGTGAGCCACAATGGCCGCCACTTAAACCTTTAGGGTGGATGGAGATAACCCTGCTGAAAAGAGATTTTGCAAGAACTGGGTTTTCCCAGTTTATGTGTCACGAAAGATTCCTCCAGAATGGAAGCACCCGATATTGGTATTCTTTGCCCCCGAAAGAAAACCTCAGGAACTCCCTGTGCTGAGGGAGGATGGAGACATGGAAGTATGCGTCTTTTAGATCTATCGTGACAAACCAGTCCTCGGATCTGATTAGAGTCACGATCTGTTTGAGTGTCAACATTCTGAACTTGAGTTTCTTGACTGCACGATTAAACTGACGAGGATCTTAAACTGACTCACTGATTCTCTGTCGGGTGAGTACACCTGTTCTACAGCTTCCTTCGCTAACAGAGGTTTGTACACCGCTCCACCCCGGGTGGGGTCACCCCCAGAGGTCTGACACCAGTGGCGTCGGGATCTTTCTTTGGCCGAAGCCTTCTTAGCCTGAAGAACGCTCCTCAGATCCGGCTTCTGCTTCGAAGGCTTCGGCTGAGAGTCGTTCTGCTGTGCTGTGTATGAGGAGCTCGACGGCTGGGGGCGGCGAGGCAGATACTTTTAAATGCCTCCACTTGTCTCTTGGCCCCCTGAAACCTCTCGACGACTGTATTGACAGAGTTGCCGAAGAGGCCAGGAGGCCTTAACAGCGCATCTAGCAGAACATCTCTGTCCTTATCTTTAATCTCGGACAGATTCAGCCATAGGGGCCTCTCAGTGGCCCTCGGGCTGCCATAGACCGCCTGTTGCTCTGCTGGTCTCCTTGGTGGCCCTGAGAGGTAGATCTGTGTCCCGACGCAGTTCTCGAACTTCTTTGGGCCGCACCCCGTCGCTCTTACCCAGATCCCCCATGCAGGACATGCTGTATAGGCTTTCCCCACTGAGCTTGATGTAGGTTTAAGTGGCTTAGTGGGCAGCAGCAGCGGGGCCTTCAGGGACGACGTGGAACCAGGGGACTGAGAGCTGGCTTTTCATTCCAAAAAGCAAAATGAATTGTAAAAAATCTGAATACACACACACACACACACACACACACACTCAGACAAACTCTCTAACTCACACTCACACATACTCAAAATCTCTCTCTCACACACACACACACACACACACACACACACACACACACACACACACACACACACACACACACACACACACACACACACACACTCACACACACACACACACACACACACACACACACACACACACACACACACACCCACACACACACACTCAAACTCTCTAACACACATACTCACACATACTCAAAATCTCTCTCTCTCTCACACACACACACACACACACACACTCTCTCTCTCTCTCTCACACACACACACACACACACACACACACACACACACTCTCTCTCTCTCACACTCACACACATTTCTGTATGACTGACAAATATACATCATATTAAGTCAGTTTGATTAAAACGTGCTCACTCCGTCTCAGTTGTGTGTGTGCGTTCAGTAGATGTGTGTGTGTTCAGTAGACGTGTGTGTGCGTTCAGTGGATGTGTGTGTGCGTTCAGTGGATGTGTGTGTGCGTTCAGTGGATGTGTGTGTGCGTTCAGTAGATGTGTGTGGTTGTGTGTGTGCGTTCAGTAGTTGTGTGTGCGCGTTCAGTAGATGTGTGTGTGTGTTCAGTTGATGTGTGTGCGCGTTAAGTAGATGTGTGTGTACGTTCAGTAGACGTGTGTGTGCATTCAGTGGATGTGTGTGTGCGTTCAGTGGATGTGTGTGTGTGTGTGTTCAGTGGATGTGTGTGTGTGTGTGTGTGTGTGTGTGTGTGTTCAGTAGATGTGTGTGTGTGTGTGTGTGTGTGTGTGTGTTCAGTGGATGTGTGTGTGTGTGTGTTCAGTAGATGTGTGTGTGTGTGTGTGTGTGTTCAGTAGATGTGTGTGTGTGTGTGTGTGTGTTCAGTAGATGTGCGTGTGTGTGTGTGTGTGTTCAGTGGATGTGTGTGTGTGTGTGTGTGTGTGTGTGTTCAGTAGATGTGTGTGTGTGTGTGTGTGTGTGTGTGTGTGTTCAGTAGATGTGTGTGTGTGTGTGTGTTCAGTAGATGTGTGTGTGTGTGTGTGTGTGTGTTCAGTAGATGTGTGTGTGTGTGTGTGTGTGTGTTCAGTAGATGTGTGTGTGTGTGTGTGTGTGTTCAGTAGATGTGCGTGTGTGTGTGTGTGTGTGTGTGTGTTCAGTGGATGTGTGTGTGTGTGTGTGTGTGTGTGTTCAGTAGATGTGTGTGTGTGTGTGTGTGTGTGTGTGTGTGTTCAGTAGATGTGTGTGTGCACTGATGAGGTGATGTAGACTCTATTGTCTCTAAACCTGTGAAAGGCATTAATGAGGAACTGAGTCCTGAGGGGAAATACTACGGTAAGTCATCATCACCTCAAGGCTGCTGTCTATTACACCTGTCTTGTGTCCAAATATTTACCTGAAACATGATGCGGTGAAGTCGAGCAGGTAATGAAGATTAAGAGCTCACCTGAGACTGAACAGAAACAGCCTTTATTCTCTTTCATCAGGAGGAGTTTGATTCATAATGATCTCTCACTCAAGGGTTAAGTGGACACTGGAGACTGACTGCTAAATTATTATTATTTTTTAAAATAATATTTTCATATTATTAATAATATATTAATAATATTAATTTATATATATATATATATATATATATATATATATATATATATATATATATATATATATATATATAAATTTAGAGACCACTGAAAAATTTCCAGTTTCTCTGGATTTATTATTTATATGTAAATCCGTTTGATTGATTGAAATATTACCATTTTTGATTGATTCTACAAACTACTGACAAAATTCCTTCCAAATTTCAAATAAAACAGCTGTCATTTAGAGCATTTATTTGCAAAAAAATGACAACTGGTCGTAATAGTGAAAAAATATATCATGTTTTCAGACCTCGAATAATGCAAAGAAATCAAGTTTTTACTCAAGTTTGTAATACTAATGTTTAAAAGTCCTTCTTTAGTCAGTAATTTTATCCCTTAAAACTCATCTTTAATCAACAAAATTTAAAAAAAAGTGCCTTCATGCCTTAAAATATCTTGAATGTAACTCGACACCCTTGCCTCATTTAGTATGCGCGGTTCTATGAATATGCAAATGAGCCCCGCCTCCACTCACTCACTCACTCAGAGATCCACTGGTTGACGATCACACGTTGATCTGATTGGTTACAAGGTAGTTTGTGACGTCAGAAACACCAGCGATTTCAAAGTGTGTTTTTGAGACTGTCTTTGGTTCACTGCAGTTTTAAGGAGGAAATACTCAGCAATGCTGTCGACTTATGAATTTACACATGGTTTGAGTTAAAGCGTATTAAAAACACCACATAGACACATAAACAACATTAAAAGCTGGAACCAGAAATTTGGAAGAAATGTTGTCAGTAGTTTGAAGAATCAATCAAAAACGTTAATTGAACTCAAACGGATTTACACATAAATAATAAATCCAGAGAAACTGCAAATCTTTCATTAGTCTCTTAATTTACTTCCAGTTCCATTTTTGTCAAATGACCTCATCACAATGCCATGAATAAAATACAGTAATTTTGCATTTTAATCCAATTTTGTGTAAAATAATTAAGTCGATTATGAAGACATAATTTGATGAATCAATGAATCATGCACAAAGAGAGCCAGTCGATGTGGATCTAGTGTTGAGTTTAACTGCACTTTACTAGAAGCTTTTTACTTTTAAGTTTGAGTTTACTCACATGTTATTCCTGCATTTCATCTTGATGTATTTCACATTTATGCACATTTCGTCGGTTCATGCATTACGAGGGAATCAAACCCATAATCATGCGACTCATGATGTTTAATGACGTTCAGATTACAACTGTAAAAGTAGCAGTTTCCGTGTAAATGATTTATGATTCTGTCATGCTTTATTGGTGTTCGGTGTCAGTCAGGCTCATTGAGTTATGATTTATGAATTAGTGGTTAAGAGCAGCTCAAAATCTAATTAACCATTGTGTCGAGTGGCCACAGACAGAAACCCAGAGAGAAGGAATGGGAGAAAGCAAGCGTGCCGTCTTACATAAATACTGCTGGAGAGGAGAGTGACTTCCCAGCATGCACTCTGAATGAGAATGACGTTCCAGACACTTGCATTGTGTCACTCACATGAGATCCACCAATAGAGGTTATGCACTGACGTCACTTTCCCATCGGAACACGGACTGAGTGGCAAAAGAACCTGCAATATGACTGGATTTAATAGGGAAATCTGCGAAAACGTGAGTAAAATGAACGATTATACGTTTAAACTAAAGGTTGGACTCGATATAGTGTTCTTTACAACTTATCAAAGATCCAGGGATCATGGATATCGACATGCGGCTGGAATCGTGTTTCCTGACATTTATATGAGCCGGAAATACATAAAGCAAATTTGCCTGTGAACGCTTTATATAAATACAATACAGGTCTAAATCCATGTGATCACTCATATCAATGTTCTCATATCGTCCAGCACTAAAACTTGTGTCGTTTTTTGTCAGTGTTTATTTAAAAACATCCAATTATGCAGAATATACGATGGTAAATATTTAATTGATGAGTTGTCGATACAATATATAACAATACAATATATAGGGTGTGATTTTACCCTTAAATTCAGCTTATTGACACAATGAGAACTGCAAATCCACCTTTCTCTGCCTGGATCCAGTTGTTTCTGCGAATCGCGGCGATTAATTTGCTTTTCTGTTCTGTAGCTTTTAGCAGTCTGTAAAAATATACCTCAGATTTCTTGTCAAATCTATTTATATAGTCAATCTCAAGGCTCTTTCCAGTTTTAGATGCGTTTTGTGAGTTTTTCGCGGCAAAAACAACAACAAATGCTGCCACTCAGTGTTTTTGCCACTCAATGGGCGTGGCCGCAGTCACTCCGGCCGACGGTGACGTCACGCATACCATCCAATCAATTCCTCACGGACAAAGTCAAGCCCCGCCCATTATTTTTTATTCTTGTTCGAGAAGCGTTTCACTCATAGGCTATGGCATGATAGGGAATACATAACAATCTCAGAAAAACATTCAGAATATGCCAAAACATATGATATTATTATCAGAACGATTGGAGCATACAAGTTTAAATGAAGTCTAAATAAAAGCAATCACTCCAAAAGGATTCACAAAATGCTATTTATTTTGAAATCAGCAACATCATGTGACTGTGGTGTATATATATATATATATATATATATATATATATACTGTGCTGGATAATGATCTTCACGCACGTGAAACCTTTTATTGACCATGTTCCTCTGAAAAGAGATTCACAAAATGCTATTTATTTTGAATTCAGACACATCACGTGACTGTGGTGCATATCTATCTATATATTTATATATATATCTGTACTGTGCTGGATAATGATCTTCATGCACGTGAAACCTTTTTTGACCATGTTCCTCTGAAAAGAGAACACATGCAACGCAAGACTGAGATATTATGACGCGACCGCCGTTTATAGCGCGCGCGCCATAATGAATGTCTGTAATGACGCGTTCTCATCATATGGCTCATCATAATGTGTCATAAGCGCCGTGAGGGGCTCCATGTTTGAGCTCCATTACTGCTGGAGTCATGAGAGGCTCTGTGGACCTTCCTCCTGTCTCACTGTCTCATCGCAAACTCTTGTGCACCCTCTGGTGCTTGCTAGACTCCAAAACTTCTTTGTGTTGCATGCTTAGCAGATTGTCTTCCTTGTCTCTGAGGCTGCTCATTATTCAGAGACAGCAAGAGCTCAGGTCATCTGCAGCTGGCGTACTGAAGAAGAAGAAGAAGAAGAAGAAGGAGGAGGAGGAGGAGAAGAAGAAGGAGGAGAGAAGAAGATGGCGAACATTCTCCTGCTCTAAACCGGGAACAACTTCAGAACAGAAGATCCAGGATCCAGGCGTGAGTATTCGGTTTCTCGACCCGTATAACGACGCGTTTGAGCTCGGGATCCGTGGAGAGGAGCGATCTGGAAACGCGCTTGCTTCTCAGCAGAACAGAGCCGAGCGAATCCTTCAGAACGGGCACCTTGGTGCATGTAAAGTGACGCGTCTCCTCCAGAGCTTCTGATCGCACGCGTGTTTTTCGGGCGTTTGAGGGACGCGTTGCGCGTCTTACGGGAGCGTTGGAAGCCATTGCGCGGATTTGGAGCTCCGCGTCCATTAGTCAAGCAGAGAGAGAGAGAGAGAGAGAGAGAGAGAGAGAGAGAGAGACAGACTGACGGACGCGACGCGAGCGAGCGAACGCGCGCGCACTACGCTCTCGTGACGTGACGGTGTAGTTACAATGTAACGCTTGTGTAGTTGATGTTGTTATTATTGTGTGTGTTTTTCGCGCCGGGCTCCAGGTGTTTGTCCCCGCAGGTGTAGAATGACACCAGAAAATGGAGTCTCGCTGGAGTCTCGCTGGAGAACAAAGGTTGACTTTCTCCTGGCCACTGCATGGACCTGGACGCGGCGCGAGCGAGGCGTTTGGTGACACATTTCACGCTTCTTTGCACTTTTTTTCCTCTGTTACTTTGACCAACGCGCGATATTTTTAATACCACTCACGCTGCGGTTTGTTACTGTGCCGTTTTTAGAGTGAAATGCGGTTTAGTTGAAGGTTTCATGATGACTTTAGCATGTTTCTGATGAATTCTACGGTGGCCTACAGACGCTCCTACAGAGTTCCTGCTCTCTTTACTGTCATTTTAGTGCATTTTCAGGCATGCATATCAGTGCATCATGTTGATGAGCCATGGTCTTAGAACTTATGAATCCATTAATACTGAACTTTCTGGTGAAACAGTTCCCTTAATGCACCTGTGTGTCGTTTTGGACCAAATGTGAAGCTTCTGCTTGGAAGTGAAAGTGAGTGTTTGTGCACTTGTCTGGTTTAATAGTTTAATAATCTGACATGCATGTGTGATTGTGACACGTTGAACATGATTGCACACCATCAGAGCATTTCTGTGGAAGATGTCTGTGCCTGTGTGTGTTTGTGTGTGTGTGTGTCCTTCTGCAATCGCTCTGGCCACTGTGAAATCCCGCTGACAAAGACAGCACGCTCACACACACACACACACACACACACACACACACACACTCAATGCGACAGACGCAGGCCAGAGGAACTCAAAATGGTGGCACGTCTCCCATGTCAGGGCAAACAGGTTCTCTCACATGAAGGTTACTGGCTGTTTTTCAGACTCTGCTTCTGTCTGATGTTTCTAAGCAGGTTCTTTGTGGTTTTATGTAGCCGTATGCACATTATTTGTCACATTTTACTGATTTCACTCAAATGTTTTATGGATTTGCAACCAATGCACTTGTGATCTTGTTCGTCCAGCTGGTCATTTCTCTCAGGCTGTAGATTTCAGGGGAATTTTCCCTGTAGTTTCACTGTGATCTGGTCGAGTGTCTGACCTGGAAAAGCTAAAAGCCGTCTTATGCAACTGTTGACACACAGCGATGGCTCACGGTTCAAGCTCACCGCTGACCCACTTTTCATGAAGATCCAGTCTAAAGCCTGTTCAGCTCGCAGGAGAAACGCTTGGATCGTAGCTCGCTCCTAAACTTGTGCTTTGTTTTCAGGAGTATCAAGCTTTATTTCCACAATGCAAAGTCTCAAAGCAGCTTCACGACGAGACACATAAATCATGCAAACGTCATCAAATATGAAGTGAAGTCCACTTGAGAAAACAGAACATGTACAGTGGCTCATGTTGTAGTATTTTTGGGAGATGATTGTAGACGACGATCCGTTGTAGAGACGTCAGATCCGGTTATTGCACGTTCTTTATTGTCTCTTTGTCATGTTGAACACAGAAAACGAATGAATAGACACAAAGGCATCTCATCTATTTTTAATGATACACCAATGAGGATGAAGTTAACAGTGTAAACATGAGCTCCGGTCCAAACCCCATTGAGCTGTTTCTCTATTTTACCCAGTGTTAGTATTTGTATGATTGTCATAGCGTTGATGTAAAAGTGGCTTGTGAGTGATATTTGTGTGGCACACGACGAGTTCACTAGGGTTTTGTGTTAACGACCTGTTGACTTGATTTCATGTGTAAAGCGACTGTGTTTTGCACTGGGAACCGCAGCTCAGTGTTATTTTCCAGGTGTCGACTACAACATGTTCATCAGTGGATGATTGAATGCTTTATTGCTTTACTAAAACATTTAGACAATGCTAGTTTGTGATAGCTGATATTTGAGATGTTTCGCTAATGTTCCAGCATTAGCAGTGACTCTACGGCTGTTTCTTTGAGGATTTTAGTTCCTGTATTTTTTCCAATGGGAAAAAGTTCTACATGCACATCATGGCTAGTGTTTTCATCCAAACAACGTACAAATGGAAAAGCTATAAGATCAAATCTAGAGAATGTAAACTATGCTATACATTTATAATATAAACACCACGTTCTAAACCAAAGCAGAAGTTTAAATAACTAAATTAAATGTGTTTTTAAACCGTACACTAGTGAGAGCTTGACATAACAGCTTGGCTTTTCAGTAACAGTTTATTTCAATAGTCCACTTCCACTATAAGTAACTTTACTTTACTTACTGAACCCTAACAGTCTACTAATACTCTAATGAGAGTTAGTTGACATGTAGTTGCAAAGTTACTTGTAGTTAGAAGTGGACTATTGATATAAAGTGTAATTGGTTTTTCTAATCACATGTACATTGTTCACTCAGTTTGATCATGAGCCTGTCGTTATTTGCACTAATTAGTTATTGTGTAGTTGAAGACGAAACTGAACAACAACAAACTTCTGGAGACCAAAACATCAGTTCTTGCAAATGATGTCGACGAGGAGTTTAAAAAGATCGTTTTATCTAAAATCACATGCAAACTGGACGAACATGTCATTCTAGTGCACTAGTGCAGGATACTTAGTGTTCGTGTCGAAAACCAAGTGTACTTTGAGCTTATGCACATCTAGTGGAGTCTGAAATAGTTAGAGTTTAGAGTTTCAGGCACATGAATGACCGAATTATGCCATATTTACATGTGGGAAACTCGAGTTGACTTGTCTGCAATAAGCTTGAGTTGTTTTAGTTTTTGTTGTGATTAAGTTTCACTGGTGTCTAAAATTCTGGTATTGTAATTTTTGATTTTAGGGCTGCATGATTTAGGGGGAAAAATCATATTTTTTAAAATCTGACTATAAAGATAATAATAATTGTTGTTTTTATTATGGTGAATATTATTACTAAATAAAAATATTAAACTCTAATGAAAAGAGTATTTAAGAAAAATAATATAATAATAATTTTATATTTCATTAAAACTGTAAAATTACAATACTAATATCTTGAATGGGTCCTATTATGCTTTTCCACTTTTTCCACTTCAGTAAGTGTGTAGTGTTTCTGTTTGAGCATAATAAAGATCTGCAAGATTACAAAGTCATTAGTATTGATGTAGTGTTTACTGGAGCTTTTGTACGGCTGTTCACCAGTGCTTAGGAAAATGATCCATGGTTACGCGATCGATTACTGTTTGTATAACCATAGTTTTCAGACAAATATTAAATGGTGGATAACATCGTATCTAAAATGTATAAGATAATAAAAAATAAAAAAACACATCTGTGCTTGAAGTCCGTTCTGCACGATCCTCTTGTTCGTTAACATTGTCAGGGTCTGAATCACGCCTGAAATGGTTTGAAATTGACGCCATCGTTAATATTTAGATCTGAGTAGAGTTCGCGGTTATGAAGGTTCGTGACATTTCCCAGAAAACACGCTAAAGCGTAGCCAATCACAACACACAGGGTCAGCTGACCAATCACAGCACAGTTCGAATCTCGGAAGGAGGGGCTTCATCAAAAACGACACGTTAAACCAGACAGGAGAGAGGAGCTGTAATGAAATATGTGAAAAATAATGTGTTTTTTGAACAATCTAATACACCCAAAGACTTCGTAAAAGGGCTTAATAGGACTCCTTTAATTTCTTCATTTCCAAACGTTAAACCATCAAGCGTTTATTTGGACGGAAAACCGCAGGGAGCCTTAAAGCTGTTCTTTTGTCAACAGATGAACAGATTTCAGTTCATTTTTACTGACTTTAATGGATCGGTTGATGAGTGTGAGATAAAGATGACGTTCTGTTGCTCCGGATCTCCCGGAGGATTTACAGTCTGGATTCAGTGAATGTTGGAGTAATGTGGTGATTTAATCTGAATAATTGTGTTATTATTAATAAGTCAGGAGATGTGGAGAAGCGTCACCTTAATTACTCTCATTGTTTAGGAGTTACAATGTTTCTTATGTCTCAGATGTTTCTCCTAAAATTCCATTTTGGAATCTCTGCCTTTGGATTGCATTGACATTGACTTTGAAGACTCGCATGAGGTCTCTGAGCTCTCGCTGGTGATCTGGGAGAAGCGCCTGCGTTTCAGATTGTTTTTTAAGAGGCAGCTGAAGGGCTTCCATTTTGATGGTCGAGTGATTTGAGCTACAAAATGGACCTTTCAGCAGAAACTCACAGAAGCGCTGAAGTTTGGAGTCGATCCTCCGGCAGCCGGACAGAGAAAGAAACGAGACACACAAAAGCCAATTGAAATGGTCCAGTGGACGCTTTCTTGACATGATGCATTGGCTTATCTGAGTTATATAACGTTCTGGTGGACATTAGAAACAGACCCTCGAGGTAAGACTATTTACGTAACCTGGTTTTCTCCATAATTAGTTGTGCTTTGGGTGTTTTTATTGAGATTACAGTAGTCTGATGGTTCGAAGATCTGTGTGTTATTATTAGTTTAAGTGGATTCTCTTCTCAGATGATCGCAGAAATGTGTGTTCAGAAGCGTTCCGGGGCGAGTGTGTGTGTGTGTGTGTGTTTGAGATCCTCCAGACCGGTTTCGTGTTCCTCTGAAGGATCCTGATGAAGGATGTGGCCGTCGAGGTTCTGCTGGACCACAGATCACATCTCAATGTCTCTCTACCTCTCTCTCTCTCTCTCTCTCTCTCTCTCTCTCTCTCTCTATCTCTCTCTCTCTTTCTCTCTCTATCTCTACCTCTCTCTCTCTCTCTCTCTCTCTCTCTCTCTCTATCTCTATCTATCTCTCTCTCTCTCTCTCTCTCTCTCTCTATCTCTATCTCTATCTCTATCTCTCTCTCTCTCTCTCTCTCTCTCTCTCAGTTTTACCACAAGATGAACTTTGTTTGAAGCTTTAAACCTGCTTGGCCGTCCAGACACACACACACACACACACACACACACACACACACACACACACACACACACACACACACACACACACACACAAACACACACACACACACACACACTCTTGTTCCTGTTCATCGTGATGTTGTTTTAATATTTTTATTATTATTATTATTATTAATATTAACATAAAAACTTAAATCACAGTGCAAACCCCCCCCCAAAAAAACTGAAATAATATTAAGATTTTATTAAAATTTACCATTATTGAAACTTCTGGTATCATAAAGTTAATTTACCTATATAAACACAGTTTCTGATATTAATAATAATAATAATATACTTATATTAATAATATAACAATAATTGCAAATGTTAATGTTTCTGAAAGAGTCTCTTCTTCTCACCAAAGCTGTATTTATTTGATCAAAAATACAGTAACAATTATGAAATAAAAGTTTTCTATGTGAATATATAGTAAAGTGTAATTTATATCCTGTGATCAAAGCTGAATGTTCAGCATCATTACTCCAGTCTTCAGTGTCACATGATCCTTCAGAAATCACTCTAATATGAGGATTTGATGCTCAAGAAACATTTATGATTATTATCAATATATTTCTGTGGAAACTGTGATACACTACCGTTTTGCATTACTTTTATTAATCAAGGATGCATTAAATTGCATTAAAAGTGACAGTCAAGACATTGACAATGTTACAAGTTTCAAATAAATGCTGTTCTGTTCAACTTTCCATTCGTCAGAGAATCCTGAGAATGAAAATGCTTCCTGATTTCCACAGATGTGTTGAGCATCATGGCCTCAGACGGGTTTCTGTGGAGCGCCTCTGTCCTCATGACCAGCAGAAGCTCGTGGGTTTGCAGATGTGTGGAAGCACTGCGCGTTCTTTAGCCGGTTCACAAGGCGTCCTTTCACAGCGAACAGCGGCGGGCTTGTTGCTCTCGCTCAACTGGAAGGTGCCAGTGTCCGAGTCTGATCAAATATTGAAGAAGCTGAAGCTCTCGTCGGTGAGTTAATATTAATGGATCTCTCGTCTTTCTGGCGTGTCGTGAGAGAGTCGCGTTGAGCAGAAGCAGTGGGTCTAAACTGAGACGCGGGACATTGGCATGTTGTGTTGCTATTTATAGAGTGTGTGTGTGTGTGTGTGTGTTTGAAATCCTTCAGCTTCGTGGATCACGCTTCACGCCGACTCTGGTTGTTCTCGCAGGAACGTTCACGCTCCTCAGTCGGCACTAATGGGAGTTTCTGCTCCGCTTTAAAGGGAGAAGCTTCATAATTCTGTGCAGTTGTGTTGAATTGTGCAGATGACAATCAGTTTTGAGCTCGTTGGCATCATCTGATTAAACGCAAATCTATCGACAGTCCCGTCAATTTATCGTACGCATATTTTTTGTGTGTATTTTGAGCATGTATGGTGTAAAATAAGTTTTTCATCAGGGTTGGAGATGTGCATAATCATTGAATCATAAAGGGTTGGAGATGTGCATAATCATTGAATCATAAAGGGTTGGAGATGTGCATAATCATTGAATCATAAAGGGTTAGAGATGTGCAGAATCATTGAATCATAAAGGGTTGGAGATGTGCAGAATCATTGAATCATAAAGGGTTGGAGATGTGCAGAATCATTGAATCATAAAGGGTTGGAGATGTGCAGTATCATTGAATCATAAAGGGTTGGAGATGTGCAGAATCATTGAATCATAAAGGGTTGGAGATGTGCAGAATCATTGAATCATAAAGGGTTGGAGATGTGCAGTATCATTGAATCATAAAGGGTTGGAGATGTGCAGAATCATTGAATCATAAAGGGTTGGAGATGTGCAGAATCATTGAATCATAAAGGGTTGGAGATGTGCAGTATCATTGAATCATAAAGGGTTGGAGATGTGCAGAATCATTGAATCATAAAGGGTTGGAGATGTGCAGAATCATTGAATCAGTCAGGGTTGGAGATGTGCAGAATCATTGAATCATAAAGGGTTGGAGATGTGCAGAATCATTGAATCATAAAGGGTTGGAGATGTGCAGAATCATTGAATCATAAAGGGTTAGAGATGTGCAGTATCATTGAGTAATAAAGGGTTAGAGATGTGCAGAATCATTGAATCATAAAGGGTTGGAGATGTGCAGAATCATTGAATCATAAAGGGTTAGAGATGTGCAGAATCATTGAATCATAAAGGGTTGGAGATGTGCAGAATCATTGAATCAGTCAGGGTTGGAGATGTGCAGAATCATTGAATCATAAAGGGTTGGAGATGTGCAGAATCATTGAATCATAAAGGGTTGGAGATGTGCAGAATCATTGAATCATAAAGGGTTAGAGATGTGCAGTATCATTGAGTCATAAAGGGTTGGAGATGTGCAGAATCATTGAATCATAAAGGGTTGGAGATGTGCAGTATCATTGAATCATAAAGGGTTGGAGATGTGCAGAATCATTGAATCATAAAGGGTTGGAGATGTGCAGTATCATTGAATCAGTCAGGGTTGGAGATGTGCAGAATCATTGAATCATAAAGGGTTGGAGATGTGCAGAATCATTGAATCATAAAGGGTTGGAGATGTGCAGAATCATTGAATCATAAAGGGTTGGAGATGTGCAGAATCATTGAATCATAAAGGGTTAGAGATGTGCAGAATCATTGAATCATAAAGGGTTGGAGATGTGCAGTATCATTGAATCATAAAGGGTTGGAGATGTGCAGTATCATTGAATCAGTCAGGGTTGGAGATGTGCAGAATCATTGAATCAGTCAGGGTTGGAGATGTGCAGAATCATTGAATCATAAAGGGTTGGAGATGTGCAGAATCATTGAATCAGTCAGGGTTGGAGATGTGCAGAATCATTGAATCATAAAGGGTTGGAGATGTGCAGAATCATTGAATCATAAAGGGTTGGAGATGTGCAGAATCATTGAATCATAAAGGGTTGGAGATGTGCAGAATCATTGAATCATAAAGGGTTGGAGATGTGCAGAATCATTGAATCATAAAGGGTTGGAGATGTGCAGAATCATTGAATCATAAAGGGTTGGAGATGTGCAGAATCATTGAATCATAAAGGGTTGGAGATGTGCAGAATCATTGAATCATAAAGGGTTGGAGATGTGCAGAATCATTGAATCATAAAGGGTTGGAGATGTGCAGAATCATTGAATCATAAAGGGTTGGAGATGTGCAGTATCATTGAATCATAAAGGGTTGGAGATGTGCAGAATCATTGAATCATAAAGGGTTGGAGATGTGCAGAATCATTGAATCATAAAGGGTTGGAGATGTGCAGAATCATTGAATCATAAAGGGTTGGAGATGTGCAGAATCATTGAATCATAAAGGGTTGGAGATGTGCAGAATCATTGAATCATAAAGGGTTGGAGATGTGCAGAATCATTGAATCATAAAGGGTTGGAGATGTGCAGAATCATTGAATCATAAAGGGTTGGAGATGTGCAGTATCATTGAATCATAAAGGGTTGGAGATGTGCAGAATCATTGAATCATAAAGGGTTAGAGATGTGCAGAATCATTGAATCATAAAGGGTTGGAGATGTGCAGAATCATTGAATCATAAAGGGTTGGAGATGTGCAGAATCATTGAATCATAAAGGGTTGGAGATGTGCAGAATCATTGAATCATAAAGGGTTGGAGATGTGCAGAATCATTGAATCATAAAGGGTTGGAGATGTGCAGAATCATTGAATCATAAAGGGTTGGAGATGTGCAGAATCATTGAATCATAAAGGGTTAGAGATGTGCAGAATCATTGAATCATAAAGGGTTGGAGATGTGCAGTATCATTGAATCATAAAGGGTTGGAGATGTGCATAATCATTGAATCATAAAGGGTTGGAGATGTGCAGAATCATTGAATCATAAAGGGTTGGAGATGTGCAGAATCATTGAATCATAAAGGGTTGGAGATGTGCAGAATCATTGAATCATAAAGGGTTGGAGATGTGCAGTATCATTGAATCATAAAGGGTTGGAGATGTGCAGAATCATTGAATCATAAAGGGTTGGAGATGTGCAGTATCATTGAATCATAAAGGGTTGGAGATGTGCATAATCATTGAATCATAAAGGGTTGGAGATGTGCAGAATCATTGAATCATAAAGGGTTGGAGATGTGCAGAATCATAAAGGGTTGGAGATGTGCCGAATCATAAACAGTCTGTTACGGGTTCAAGTCCTTCAGGTTATAACTGGTTCTTCCTGTACTGTACATTTACAACACAAACACAAGCTTGTGAAGCTGTGGTGACCGAGTGATTCTAGCATTACGGATACAACGTTTTAATGATATCATAATAACATTTTATATTTGTAGTGTATATTTGAATTTACTTCTCTTTTATGAATGCTTTTCTTTTATAATGTCATATTTTATTTTTTCTTATTTTTGTGAAGAGCTTTTAAATGTAACTTTCAAAGGCACTATAGAAAATAAAGTTTATTATTATTATTATTATTATTATAACATTTACAGTCAAAATGTGAAATTATCAGTATACGCCACTGGTCAAAAGTTCGGGGCCGGTAAGATTTCTTTAATGTTTCTGAAAGAGTCTCTTTCTTCTCACCAAGCCTGCATTTATTTGATCAAAAATACAGTAAATATTTTAAAATATTATTGTAATGTAAATCATCTGTTTTCTATGTGAATATACAGTAAAGTGTAATTTATTCCTGTGATCAAAGCTGAATTTTCAGCATCATTACTCCAGTCTTCAGTGTCACATGATCCTTCAGAAAACATCTGGAAACGTGATACATTTTATTTTTCAGGATTCTTTGATGAATAGAAAGTTCAAAAGACGTCTTTCTATGCATATGAAAGTTCTCACATGGCACTTACAGAAGCTGGTGTTTCAGTAAAGATCTGAAAACATAATATTGGCTCTAAATTATTTAATTCTGAAGTGAATCCCAGATCAGAGCAGAACGATGAAACACGGTGGTAAACAGTTTACATTCACAATTTGTTCTGAAGTGTCTGCAGCGTTTAATGTGGTTTCATTTCGCTCGTATGAAATGACATTTATTTGCTGTAAACGTAAACTAAATGTAAACTGTTCTGTGTGGAAATGATTCTGATGACACACAGTGAACACATGGGTTTCTGTGACCTCATGTAGTACGGCTGGATAGAGTGATATTGAAATGATTGAGAGTGAAGTATGTGGACGTTTCTTCAGTAAACACTTAATTTTTAGTCTAATCAGTGTTTGCTCTGAAACCTCAGGCTCTTGTTTTCCTTCAGCTGAAAGTAGTCCATCATTAAATGATCCTGTGGTCCAAAGCGAGGACCGTTGCTCTTGTCTTCTTCATGCTTTGATGTTCTATGCGGTTTGATGGAAACACTCATTGGCTTGAGAAAACTGCCCGAATCAGGCCAAAGACAGAAAGAGAACAGCGGAATTGGAACTGAAGGTTTCCTGAGGGAAAACGCTTCCTGGTTATTTTCCAATGTTTTGGTCCTGAGCGTTTCATTCTTTTCTTCTTACAGTCGCTCCCAGAGCTCGGATGGCCTCATTGGATGGTGATGCGTGACATTAATGACACTGTTTGTAGCATCTTGCTCTCTTGACCTCAGAGTTTATGCAGTGTAGTGTAGTGTAGTGTAGTGTAGTGTAGTGTAGTGTAGTGTAGTGTACTGTAGTGTAGTGTAGTGTAGTGTAGTGTAGTGTAGTGTAGTGTAGTGTAGTGTAGTGTACTGTGGTGTAGTGTACTGTAGTGTAGTGTAGTGTAGTGTAGTGTACTGTAGTGTAGTGTAGTGTAGTGTAGTGTGTAGTGTAGTGTAGTGTACTGTGGTGTAGTGTACTGTAGTGTAGTGTAGTGTAGTGTAGTGTAGTGTAGTGTACTGTGGTGTAGTGTACTGTAGTGTAGTGTAGTGTAGTGTAGTGTACTGTAGTGTAGTGTAGTGTAGTGTAGTGTGTAGTGTACTGTGGTGTAGTGTACTGTAGTGTAGTGTAGTGTAGTGTAGTGTAGTGTAGTGTACTGTGGTGTAGTGTAGTGTAGTGTAGTGTAGTGTAGTGTAGTGTACTGTGGTGTAGTGTACTGTAGTGTAGTGTAGTGTAGTGTAGTGTAGTGTAGTGTAGTGTACTGTGGTGTAGTGTACTGTAGTGTAGTGTAGTGTAGTGTACTGTAGTGTAGTGTAGTGTAGTGTAGTGTGTAGTGTACTGTGGTGTAGTGTACTGTAGTGTAGTGTAGTGTAGTGTAGTGTACTGTAGTGTACTGTAGTTTAGTGTAGTGTAGTGTAGTGTAGTGTAGTGTAGTGTAGTGTGTAGTGTACTGTGGTGTAGTGTACTGTAGTGTACTGTAGTGTAGTGTACTGTAGTGTAGTGTAGTGTACTGTAGTGTACTGTAGTTTAGTGTAGTGTAGTGTAGTGTGTAGTGTACTGTAGTGTAGTGTAGTGTAGTGTAGTGTACTGTAGTGTACTGTAGTGTAGTGTACTGTAGTGTAGTGTACTGTAGTGTACTGTAGTGTAGTGTAGTGTAGTGTACTGTAGTGTAGTGTAGTGTACTGTAGTGTAGTGTAGTGTACTGTAGTGTAGTGTACTGTAGTGTAGTGTACTGTAGTGTACTGTAGTGTAGTGTACTGTAGTGTAGTGTACTGTAGTGTAGTGTAGTGTAGTGTACTGTAGTGTACTGTAGTGTAGTGTACTGTAGTGTACTGTAGTGTAGTGTAGTGTAGTGTACTGTGGTGTAGTGTAGTGTAGTGTAGTGTACTGTAGTGTACTGTAGTGTAGTGTAGTGTACTGTAGTGTACTGTAGTTTAGTGTAGTGTAGTGTAGTGTGTAGTGTACTGTAGTGTAGTGTAGTGTAGTGTAGTGTACTGTAGTGTACTGTAGTGTAGTGTACTGTAGTGTAGTGTACTGTAGTGTACTGTAGTGTAGTGTAGTGTAGTGTACTGTAGTGTAGTGTAGTGTACTGTAGTGTAGTGTACTGTAGTGTAGTGTACTGTAGTGTACTGTAGTGTAGTGTACTGTAGTGTAGTGTACTGTAGTGTAGTGTAGTGTAGTGTACTGTAGTGTACTGTAGTGTAGTGTACTGTAGTGTACTGTAGTGTAGTGTAGTGTAGTGTACTGTAGTGTAGTGTACTGTAGTGTAGTGTAGTGTACTGTAGTGTAGTGTAGTGTACTGTAGTGTAGTGTAGTGTAGTGTACTGTAGTGTAGTGTAGTGTAGTGTACTGTAGTGTAGTGTACTGTAGTGTAGTGTAGTGTAGTGTACTGTAACTGTAGTGCAGTGTAGTGTACTGTAGTGTAGTGTAGTGTAGTGTACTGTAGTGTAGTGTAGTGTACTGTAGTGTAGTGTAGCGTACTGTAGTGTAGTGTACTGTAGTGTAGTGTAGTGTAGTGTACTGTAGTGTACTGTAGTGTAGTGTAGTGTAGTGTAGCGTACTGTAGTGTAGTGTACTGTAGTGTAGTGTAGTGTAGTGTAGTGTACTGTAGTGTAGTGTAGTGTAGTGTACTGTAACTGTAGTGTAGTGTAGTGTAGTGTAGTGTACTGTAGTGTAGTATAGTATAGTGTAGTGTAGTGTAGTGTAGTGTACTGTAGTGTAGTGTAGTGTAGTGTACTGTAGTGTAGTGTAGTGTACTGTAGTGTAGTGTAGTGTACTGTAACTGTAGTGTAGTGTAGTGTAGTGTAGTGTAGTGTACTGTAGTGTAGTATAGTATAGTGTAGTGTAGTGTAGTGTACTGTAACTGTAGTGTAGTGTAGTGTAGTGTAGTGTAGTGTACTGTAGTGTAGTGTACTGTAGTGTAGTGTAGTGTAGTGTACTGTAGTGTAGTGTAGTGTAGTGTACTGTAGTGTAGTGTACTGTAGTGTAGTGTAGTGTAGTGTACTGTAACTGTAGTGCAGTGTAGTGTACTGTAGTGTAGTGTAGTGTAGTGTACTGTAGTGTAGTGTAGTGTACTGTAGTGTAGTGTAGCGTACTGTAGTGTAGTGTACTGTAGTGTAGTGTAGTGTAGTGTACTGTAGTGTACTGTAGTGTAGTGTAGTGTAGTGTAGCGTACTGTAGTGTAGTGTACTGTAGTGTAGTGTAGTGTAGTGTAGTGTACTGTAGTGTAGTGTAGTGTAGTGTACTGTAACTGTAGTGTAGTGTAGTGTAGTGTAGTGTACTGTAGTGTAGTATAGTATAGTGTAGTGTAGTGTAGTGTAGTGTACTGTAGTGTAGTGTACTGTAGTGTAGTGTAGTGTACTGTAGTGTAGTGTACTGTAGTGTAGTGTAGTGTACTGTAGTGTAGTGTAGTGTACTGTAACTGTAGTGTAGTGTAGTGTAGTGTAGTGTACTGTAGTGTAGTATAGTATAGTGTAGTGTAGTGTAGTGTACTGTAACTGTAGTGTAGTGTAGTGTAGTGTAGTGTAGTGTACTGTAGTGTAGTGTACTGTAGTGTAGTGTAGTGTAGTGTACTGTAGTGTAGTGTAGTGTACTGTAGTGTAGTGTAGTGTACTGTAGTGTAGTGTAGTGTAGTGTACTGTAGTGTAGTGTACTGTAGTGTAGTGTAGTGTAGTGTACTGTAGTGTAGTGTACTGTAGTGTAGTGTAGTGTAGTGTACTGTAACTGTAGTGCAGTGTAGTGTACTGTAGTGTAGTGTAGTGTAGTGTACTGTAGTGTAGCGTACTGTAGTGTAGTGTACTGTAGTGTAGTGTAGTGTAGTGTACTGTAACTGTAGTGTAGTGTAGTGTAGTGTAGTGTACTGTAGTATAGTATAGTGTAGTGTAGTG
This sequence comes from Squalius cephalus, assembly GCA_022829025.1. Lineage (NCBI taxonomy): Eukaryota > Metazoa > Chordata > Actinopteri > Cypriniformes > Leuciscidae > Squalius > Squalius cephalus. The sequence goes on from CM040806.1 coordinate 1,092,693, forward strand.
TAGTGTAGTGTACTGTAGTGTAGTGTAGTGTAGTGTAGTGTACTGTAGTGTACTGTAGTGTAGTGTAGTGTAGTGTAGTGTAACTGTAGTGTAGTGTAGTGTAGTGTACTGTAGTGTAGTATAGTATAGTGTAGTGTAGTGTAGTGTACTGTAACTGTAGTGTAGTGTAGTGTAGTGTAGTATAGTATAGTGTAGTGTAGTGTAGTGTAGTGTACTGTAGTGTAGTGTAGTGTACTGTAGTGTAGTGTAGTGTATTGTAGTGTAGTGTAGTATAGTGTAGTGTAGTGTACTGTAGTGTAGTGTACTGTAGTGTAGTGTAGTGTACTGTAGTGTAGTGTAGTGTATTGTAGTGTAGTGTAGTGTAGTGTAGTGTAGTGTACTGTAGTGGAGTGTAGTGTAGTGTAGTGTACTGTAGTGTAGTGTAGTGTAGTGTAGTGTAGTGTACTGTAGTGTAGTGTAGTGTACTGTAGTGTAGTGTAGTGTACTGTAGTGTAGTGTACTGTAGTGTAGTGTAGTGTACTGTAGTGTAGTGCAGTGTACTGTAGCGTTGTGTACTGTATAGTGTAGTGTACTGTAGTGTGGTGCAGTGTAGTGTTGTGTACTATATAGTGTAGTGTACTGTAGTGTAGTGTAGTGTACTTTATAGTGTACTGTATAGTATAGTGTAGTGTACTGTATAGTGTAGTGTAGAGTTGTGTACTGTATAGTGTAGTTTAGTGTAGCGTTGTGTAGTTTAGTGGAGTGTAGTGTAGTATAGTGGAGTGTTGTGTACTGTATAGTGTTCTTTAGGATAGTGTAGTATAGTGGAGTGAGGTGTAGTGTAGTATTGTGTAGTGAGTTGTAGTGTAGTATAGTGGAGTGTATAGTGGAGTAAGGTGTAGTGTAGTATAGTGTAGTATAGTGGAGTGTAGTATAGTGGAGTGAGGTGTAGTGTAGTAGTGTGTAGTGAGTTGTAGTGTAGTATAGTGGAGTGTATAGTGGAGTGTAGTATAGTGTAGTATAGTGTAGTGTAGTGTAGTATAGTGGAGTGTAGTATAGTGGAGTGTAGTATAGTGTAGTGTAGTGTAGTGTAGTGGAGTATAGTGGAGTGGAGTGTAGTATAGTGTAGTATAGTGTAGTGTAGTATAGTGGAGTGGAGTGTAGTATAGTGTAGTATAGTGGAGTGTAGTATAGTGGAGTGGAGTGTAGTGTAGTGTAGTGTAGTGTAGTATAGTGGAGTGTAGTATAGTGGAGTGTAGTATAGTGTAGTGTAGTGTAGTGTAGTGTAGTGGAGTATAGTGGAGTGGAGTGTAGTATAGTGTAGTATAGTGTAGTGTAGTATAGTGGAGTGGAGTGTAGTATAGTGTAGTATAGTGGAGTGTAGTATAGTGGAGTGGAGTGTAGTGTAGTGTAGTGTAGTGTAGTGTAGTGTAGTGTAGTATAGTGGAGTGTAGTATAGTGGAGTGTAGTGTAGTGGAGTGGAGTGTAGTATAGTATAGTGGTGTGGAGTGTAGTGTAGTGTATAGTATGGTGTAGTGTAGTGTAGTGTAGTGTAGTATAGTGTAGTGTAGTATAGTGGTGTGGAGTGTAGTGTAGTATAGTGTAGTGTTGTATATAGTGGAGTGGAGTATAGTATAGTGTAGTGTAGTATAGTGTAGTATAGTGTAGTGTAGTATAGTATAGTGTAGTGTGTAGTGTAGTATAGTGTAGTGTAGTATAGTGTAGTGTAGTGTAGTGTATAGTATAGTGTAGTGTAGTGTAGTGTAGTATAGTGTAGTGTGTAGTGTAGTGTAGTATAGTGTGGTATAGTGTAGTGTAGTGTAGTGCAGTGTAGTATAGTGTAGTGTAGTATAGTGTAGTATAGTGTAGTGTAGTGTATAGTGTAGTATAGTGTAGTGTATAGTGTAGTATAGTGTAGTGTATAGTGTAGTATAGTGTAGTGTAATATAGTGTAGTGTGTAGTGTAGTGTAGTGTAGTGTAGTATAGTGTAGTGTATAGTGTAGTATAGTGTAGTGTATAGTGTAGTATAGTGTAGTGTAATATAGTGTAGTGTGTAGTGTAGTGTAGTGTGTAGTGTAGTGTAGTATAGTGTAGTGTATAGTGTAGTATAGTGTAGTGTATAGTGTAGTATAGTGTAGTGTAATATAGTGTAGTGTGTAGTGTAGTGTAGTGTAGTGTAGTATAGTGTAGTGTAATATAGTGTAGTGTGTAGTGTAGTATAGTGTAGTGTAGTATAGTATAGTATAGTATAGTATAGTGTAGTGTGTAGTGTAGTGTAGTGTATAGTGTGTAGTGTAGTGTGTAGTATAGTATAGTGTAGTGTCTAGTAGAGTAAGGTTTAGTGTTATCTTTGTCTTTTCCATATGAGAGAATATGTGGATTTTCGATATCTCATAATAACTCTGAAAGTTTGATTTCTCTGCACAGTAGATGAATCGATACCAACCGTTAGTCTTTATTTGCTTTTGAGATTGTGTACTTGAGATTATTAAACTATTTAAAGGAATAGTTCAGACAAAAATGATCATTCTGTCATCATTTACTCCCTCCGCGTCTTTCAAGCCTCTCAGCCTCACTTCATTCAGAGCAACACAAAAGAAACTCTTCAGAAATGTTGCAGTGTTTTGGATGTTCAATGTTCAAAAACAATTGAAACATTCTTCAAAATATTGTTCGGCAGAATAAACCAAAGCATAAAAGTTTAACACTGATACTCTTCTCCATGACAGCTCTGGAATCTCATTAGTTTTCATGCTTTTGTTTTAAATGTTAAAGGACAAAAAATGCATCATGCCATTGGTAGATGTGTTTCTCTCGTGACCAATCACGGCCGTCCATGTTTGCATATGCAGAAACGAGACTGGAGTCCTTGAAGAAGTTCTGGGTTTGGAGATATCTCTACGTAAGGAAAGCGTGACCTCGTTGAGTGAAGCATCTCCTAGAGTTTCATCCATCATCATTAGATAAAACGTTCCCACGCCTGAGGCCGGCAATTAGTGAAGCTCAGGACGGATGAAATATGTCTCTTTAAATAATGCAGAGCTGAGATTGTGTCGAAGACCCGCCGTCTGAGTGTAAAGCAGCGTTTTTAATCGCAAGACATTTATTTGATGCGTTGCTGTGCAGATATGAGACTCGCATTGTGGTTTTACATGAAGCACGCATGTGGATCTGATCAAATACACTGAAATATCATTTTTTGAGAGTTATTGGAGTACATTTGACATTTTAAGGACAATTTCCAAAGCTTAATGTGATTTCATTGCACTTATTTGTGATATTTACTAGCAATTTCGGTAACACTTTACAATAAGGTTCATTAGTTAGTGTATTAACTAACATGAACTAGCCATGAGCAACACATTTGCTACAGTATTTATTAATCTTTCTTAATGTTAGTTAATAAAAACACACATTGTTCATGTTAGTGCATTAACTAATGCTAACAAATACAACCTTTGATTTTAATAATGTATTAGTAAATGTTGAAATTAATATCAACTAAGAAGATTTATAAATGCTATTGTTCATTCTTAGTTCATGTTAACTAATGAACGTATTACTGCAAATGAAGTTGATTATTGATATTTTCCAGTGTTGCTCCAAAGGCTAATGGCGCTTCACTCCGGCATTAACTGAAATGTTCCTCCTGTAAGTTGTGAGAGTTCATCAGGAGATGTTTGTCTCTCGACGGCAGACTCAGTTTGAGACTGGAGATTCTGGTGCTGATATTAAAGAGATCTCCTGTGTGATTAAGAGGATCGTGCTGGTGTTAGTTTTGCTTTCGCTGGAGGAAGCTGTGTAGTGTTTGCTCTCATGTGTGAATGCAAGTCAAGTCAAGTCTCCTTTATTTATACAGCGCTTTTACCATTATAGATCGTTTCAGAGCAGCTTTACAGAGTAACAGGAGAATAATGCAGTAAAGTTTGTTTCCAGAAGACAATAGCGTCTCAGTCCAGCTTAAAGGAGAACTCCGGTCAATTTTAACATTGAGCTCATTTTTTTGTACATTTGGAGTGCTGTCAATACAGAGAACAACGACAAAAATCTGTGTTGCCTACACCGTGTTATCCTCTTTTTAAAATTTGCACCCTGTTGACTTCAATGGGGCAAGTACTAAACCTGCTTTTAGCCTCTTAACATCCTTGATGTGTCATTACAAGTGCACAGGTCATGTGAGTGATTCCTTCAGAGTGAACACGGGTGAGTCTGACTGCAGTAGATGTGAAAGATATGAATAAAAATGATGTTATTTCAGCCAGCGCACATACCTGTGTTTACATCCTGTTTTCGGTTGAAGTCCAAAGTAGTCGATTGCCGAGTTCACGCGCGTGATCATAGGTAACACAACTCACTCCAAATGTACAAAAAAATGAGCTCAATGTTAAAATTGACCGGAGTTCTCCTTTAAGGAAGTTCAGTGATGCTTCATTTCTGTTGTAAAAAAGTCATTCATTTAGTTAATTTATATATATATATAGCCGCTCTGGAGAAAGTCCAGCTCAGTTCAGTTCTCATATAATGGTGTCAGTGCAGGAGATCAATAATAGTGTTGAATATTAAATTAAAAGACAAAAGCCAAAGGCGACAGGAACCAAAACTCCATCAGTGACAGAATGGAGGAAACCCTCGTGAGAAACCAGACTTATGATTATGATTATGATTCAGGCATTACAGGTCAGAGGTCATATTAGATCAGAACATTCTGTGTGAATGCATGTGTGTGTGAAAAGGCCAGCAGGGTTTGAGAGTCAGGAAGATCTGCTGCCGATGCCTTGAGGAGCACAAAATGGTGGATGACCAGTGTCAGCATTAGCCTTGACGCGCGCGCGAGTGAAATGGAGTCGCTAGCGCTGATGCGGGAGATAATTCAGTCAGGAGCAGTGGAGCGAGGAGACTCCTCGACCACAGCACTTCCTCAGATGAACATCAGTGTGTTCCTACGCTCTGGGAACACTCCGGGGCTTTGCTGAATTCATATTTATTGACCTGCAAGACATCATCATAATTATTCATTATTATAATAGTATTTGGAACCCACAGCAATTAAAAAAAATAATAATTGTATGGATTGTTCCCTTTTTTAAATCCATAGATGGGATTTCATTGATATTTTGATCATTGAACTAGGAAAGTTCTTCCATTTTTAGAAATATTCATCACTTTAGTCTGATCATTAGATTATTGCTGAAATGTATGGACAATATGTGGGATTATTAAAGCTGGTGGAAAAGTTGTATGAGAACAAAACATTTTGCTGTGCTGTGAAAATAATACTTGTAGATTTGATGATGTTTTCGGTTCTTCTCTCGGTTCTTGGTTAGAGAAGTAAGAGTTCAGCGCTGTCGAGTGGTTGAAGTTGCAACTATCTTTTTAAATACTTCAATATTAAAGTTAGCACAGGGCTAAAGTCTTCATAAAAACATTTGTTTTAGGGCATAGAGATTATATTTTTATACTCGAGCATATCATTTTAGCGAATTGCATACATAAATGTGTCTACTTTGTGTGCATCTTTGCCATTGTTACGCCAGAGTGACTCACTGAATCATCCAGTCAACCGATTCGTTCAGAACACTGATTCATTTAGGAATTAAGCAACTGAATCATTAAATCATTCATTGAGTCAATTTGTTCAAAAACACTGATTCATTGAGATACGAAACAAGTGGCTGTCATCATGAGTGAGTCATTGAATCACTCATTCAAACTCAGAAAGGAAACAACTGACAGTCTTTATGAATGATTCACTGAATCATTAAAGCTGAGGCTATATAGTAGGTGAAAAACAGAATAAGCAAACAAGTTCTCTGCCAAATACTGAAGTGCACATATGATGGACACTTTACTATCCCATGAGGCGACGGGAGAGGACTTAGGAAGCGATGCCACTGAAGCTGGCAATGTATGCTGTACAAATGTCCGGATTACATTCATACTACGTACTTTTTTAACAGTTGTGAAATAATTACTTATTCAAAATAAGTACCTCTTCAAGAGTATGTGTTGTTGTTGTATTGTTTGTTGAGCCTTTGTCTAAAGACAATTTTCTACCCCTGTGGGGATAAACAATTAAGTTTTGATTTGAATTGAATTGAATTGAGAGTTTGCGCTTTTGGACGCAGCCTGATTCTTTCGGAATGAGTCATTGAATCATTTAGATTCAATGACTCACTCTGATTCATTCAGTATGAGTCATTGAATCTTAATGGATGAGTTTTTGAATCATTTATTTGAACGATTTGTTCAAAATGGATTTTTTCAGAAAAGAGAAAAGCGTCATTGAGTCATTAATGAATGAGTCATTCAGGAAAAAAAAATCTGGGCTGTCATTGAGTGTCTCATTGAATCTGATTTGTTCAATTCAGAGATGATTCAAAATCACCAATTGGTTCAGAATCGAGACAATCTGTAATATGTCTAAAACATAAGTCACTCAGTATCAGCTTGTTCATTGAGATGTTGTGTAAAAGCTGTTTTCTGGATCGTCTTGCTCGTGTGATATTGCTTGTATGTCAGGCTAGTGTTACTGTGTGTTTGATAAGGGATAGTGTGTCTCGGGGGAAGCGCAGTGAGAGCTCGGTTGTCACTCTCCTTCTGTTCTTCATGGCCGGTTGAGAACGAGAATAACACTGGTGTTTTTTGCAGAAGAGGTTAGCGGGTCTTAAATCTGCTCTTGGGAACGGCTTGTGTTGGATGCGTCTCAGAAGCTTCATGTAGGTTTGTTAATGGCTGACCTATTTCTGCTGCCATATGCTTCCTGGAAGGGATTTGCTTTGAAACATAAAAGCCAATGATTTGGATGGAGGAAGAAGATTATGAGCACATCAGTCCAGAAGATCTCACATCTGTTGATATGATCGTTGGGAAATAGTCAGCGTTATGTGAAGCTTTTAATGTTGTTTATACGTCTATGTGGTGTTTTTAGTGTACAAACCATGTGTAAATTCATAAGTCGACAGCATTGCTGAGTATTTCCTCCTTAAAACTGCAGTGAACCAAAGACAGTCTCAAAAACACGCTTTGAAATCGCTGGTGTTTCTGACGTCACAAACGACCTTGTAACCAATCAGATCAACGTGTGATCGTCAACCAGTGGATCTCTGAGCTGAGTGAGTGAGTGGAGGCGGGGCTCAACACGATTTGAAATCGCTGGTGTTTCTGACGTCACAAACTACCTTGTAACCAATCAGATCAACGTGTGATCGTCAACCAGTGGATCTCTGAGCTGAGTGAGTGAGTGAGTGAGTGAGTGGAGGCGGGGCTCAACACGGTTTGAAATCGCTGGTGTTTCTGACGTCACAAACTACCTTGTAACCAATCATGTCAACGTGTGATCGTCAACCAGTGGATCTCTGAGCTGAGTGAGTGAGTGAGTGGAGGCGGGGCTCAACACGGTTTGAAATCGCTGGTGTTTCTGACGTCACAAACTACCTTGTAACCAATCAGATCAACGTGTGATCGTCAACCAGTGGATCTCTGAGCTGAGTGAGTGAGTGAGTGAGTGAGTGGAGGCGGGGCTCAACACGGTTTGAAATCGCTGGTGTTTCTGACGTCACAAACTACCTTGTAACCAATCATGTCAACGTGTGATCGTCAACCAGTGGATCTCTGAGCTGAGTGAGTGAGTGAGTGGAGGCGGGGCTCAACACGGTTTGAAATCGCTGGTGTTTCTGACGTCACAAACTACCTTGTAACCAATCAGATCAACGTGTGATCGTCAACCAGTGGATCTCTGAGCTGAGTGAGTGAGTGAGTGGAGGCGGGGCTCAACACGGTTTGAAATCGCTGGTGTTTCTGACGTCACAAACTACCTTGTAACCAATCAGATCAACGTGTGATCGTCAACCAGTGGATCTCTGAGCTGAGTGAGTGAGTGAGTGGAGGCGGGGCTCAACACGGTTTGAAATCGCTGGTGTTTCTGACGTCACAAACTACCTTGTAACCAATCATGTCAACGTGTGATCGCCAACCAGTGGATCTCTGAGCTGAGTGAGTGAGTGGAGGCGGGGCTCAACACGATTTGAAATCGCTGGTGTTTCTGACGTCACAAACTACCTTGTAACCAATCAGATCAACGTGTGATCGTCAACCAGTGGATCTCTGAGCTGAGTGAGTGAGTGAGTGAGTGAGTGGAGGCGGGGCTCAACACGGTTTGAAATCGCTGGTGTTTCTGACGTCACAAACTACCTTGTAACCAATCATGTCAACGTGTGATCGTCAACCAGTGGATCTCTGAGCTGAGTGAGTGAGTGGAGGCGGGGCTCAACACGATTTGAAATCGCTGGTGTTTCTGACGTCACAAACTACCTTGTAACCAATCAGATCAACGTGTGATCGTCAACCAGTGGATCTCTGAGCTGAGTGAGTGAGTGAGTGAGTGAGTGGAGGCGGGGCTCAACACGGTTTGAAATCGCTGGTGTTTCTGACGTCACAAACTACCTTGTAACCAATCATGTCAACGTGTGATCGTCAACCAGTGGATCTCTGAGCTGAGTGAGTGAGTGAGTGGAGGCGGGGCTCAACACGGTTTGAAATCGCTGGTGTTTCTGACGTCACAAACTACCTTGTAACCAATCAGATCAACGTGTGATCGTCAACCAGTGGATCTCTGAGCTGAGTGAGTGAGTGAGTGGAGGCGGGGCTCAACACGGTTTGAAATCGCTGGTGTTTCTGACGTCACAAACTACCTTGTAACCAATCAGATCAACGTGTGATCGTCAACCAGTGGATCTCTGAGCTGAGTGAGTGAGTGAGTGGAGGCGGGGCTCAACACGGTTTGAAATCGCTGGTGTTTCTGACGTCACAAACTACCTTGTAACCAATCATGTCAACGTGTGATCGCCAACCAGTGGATCTCTGAGCTGAGTGAGTGAGTGGAGGCGGGGCTCAACACGATTTGAAATCGCTGGTGTTTCTGACGTCACAAACTACCTTGTAACCAATCAGATCAACGTGTGATCGTCAACCAGTGGATCTCTGAGCTGAGTGAGTGAGTGAGTGAGTGAGTGGAGGCGGGGCTCAACACGGTTTGAAATCGCTGGTGTTTCTGACGTCACAAACTACCTTGTAACCAATCATGTCAACGTGTGATCGTCAACCAGTGGATCTCTGAGCTGAGTGAGTGAGTGGAGGCGGGGCTCAACACGATTTGAAATCGCTGGTGTTTCTGACGTCACAAACTACCTTGTAACCAATCAGATCAACGTGTGATCGTCAACCAGTGGATCTCTGAGCTGAGTGAGTGAGTGAGTGAGTGAGTGGAGGCGGGGCTCAACACGGTTTGAAATCGCTGGTGTTTCTGACGTCACAAACTACCTTGTAACCAATCAGATCAACGTGTGATCGCCAACCAGTGGATCTCTGAGCTGAGTGAGTGAGTGGAGGCAGGGCTCATTTGCATATTCATAGAACCACGCATACTAAATGAGGCAAGGGTGTCGAGTTACATTCACGATATTTTTTAAGGCGAGGAAAAACGCTTAAATATGTCCTTTTGATGATCAAAGATGAGTTTTAAGGGGTAAAATTATTGAGCATAATCTATATTTGCGATGCATCCAAACACGAATGTCGAGTATATTGTTTTTACGCTTATTGTTCTCGACTATAAATGCTCTTGCAATCGATGTTTTAATTGAAAAGCATGAACATAATTTGCAATTATTCTAATTGATATTGGGAATGCAACCTTTGAGAGAAGCTTTCATACTGAAGAGAGTGTTATACATGATAAATATAAATGAAAGGCTCTTTTTTTTTTAGACCTGATGTTGAAACGGTTGGAGAGACCAGTAACGTGTCACTCTCAGTCCAGTTTATCCGGAAACTCCAGTGAGAACAGGAACCAGTTTGCGTTCGGTCTCTGATCTCATCGGCCAGATCTTCAGTGCAAACTGAGCTTTATCATGAGAATCATCTGAGACTTCCCCATTCACCAGACGCCGCATGACCGAGCGCTTTGAGGAACTAGAGGTTTGCAGAGCTCGGCTTCTTCTGCTGTAATGGAGAACATGTGTTTGAGATGTGTGTGTTTTTGCTCGGCACGTATGAAACTGAATGTCTGGCTGAGTTTCCTCTTCTTCTCTGGCCTCTCATGATCTCAAGCTTTGTGTGACACCATCAGCGTTCAGAGAGACTCAAGAGTGCTGGTGGGTTTGTTCAAACCCTCAGTCCAGGGTTATTTTGGTCGCTTGCGTAACCTTAAGGGCACCGTTCCCAATTCAACCAGAAATAACTCTCAAAGCATGCTTCAGGAAGTCTTCTTCAGGAAACTGGTCAGCATGTGACATTAGTGGAGCAGAACCGTGATCTCAGAAGAAAAGAGTTCACAGAACCTTCCATCATTGCAATCGTTTAAAACGTTTCTCCTTATAAAACCTTTTTGGCTTAAAGTGTTCTTTAAAAATTGAGTCAAGAACCGTAGAGTTTACGTTTTTTCCCCACACTTTCATTTCTCGAAGTGCTTTCAGTTCTGCAATAATCTGCTTTAAAGTCCCCCCCGTGGAGAAAATCCAGCTTTTAATGTTGTTTACACGTCTATTTGGTGTTTTTAGTGTACAAACCATGTGTAAATTCATAAGTCGACAGCATTGTTGAGTATTTCCTCCTTAAAACTGCAGTGAACCAAAGACAGTCTCAAACACATGCTTTGAAATCGCTGGTGTTTCTGACGTCACAAACTACCTTGTAACCAATCAGATCAACGTGTGATCGTCAACCAGTGGATCTCTGAGCTGAGTGAGTGAGTGGAGGCGGGGCTCATTTGCATATTCATAGAACCACGCATACTAAATGAGGAAAGGGTGTCGAGTTACATTCAAGATATTTTTTAAGGCATTTTTAGGATAAACGCTTAAATATGTCTATTATTGACTATTAAGTATATATTTTTTCCTACTATGGAAGTAAATGAGACCAGAAACTGTCTGGTTACTGATATTCTTCTAGATATCAGAAACTCGGCTGAATGGATTCGATAACGGTAAAACTCAACTGTTTAACTCTGGGGGCAGTTGTAAAATGAGCCTATTTCCAAAAAAAGTGGAGTATCTCTTTAAGTTTCCTGATGATAAATGGTGTCTCAAACGGCAGATTGTTGAGGAGAGCAGGTTTGCTAATATGCTTCTTTATTTATAAAGATATATACAAACCAAATTGGTTTTCTGCTCCTCCTCTTAAGTTTTGTTTTAGGATCAACCTGGTATTGAAGCACCAGGACCGTAGACATCTCTAGTGACTCTTCCTGTGACGTTCATGTGGCAGAAATGTGTCGTGTGTTTTACATAACGTGTTCCATAACCTTATATAACCCGCTGAGATGCGTCCAAACCACACGCTGAAGATCCCGTTCCACCCGTCTGAGAACCTGATCTTCAGCTCCTCAGTCTCCAGACTGTGGAAAGACCAGAAACGTGTCGGTGACGGAGTTGATACTCACTAAACCCTATGAAGGAAAAACTCGATGTCTCCAAGATCCCGACTGAAATATCTGCCGCTGTGCAGTCCATGTTCATTCTTAAAAGAAGTTTATTCTGCTCATCAAGGCTGCGTTTATTTAATCAAAAATACAGTAGAAATTGTGAAATATTATTCCAATGTAAATCAGCTGTTCTCTATGTGAATATACAGTAAAGTGTAATTATCAAAGCTGAATGTTCAGCATCATTACTCCAGTCTTCAGTGTCACATGATCCTTCAGAAATCACTCTAATATGATGATTTGATGATCAAGAAACATTTATGATTATTATCAGTGTTGAAAACTGTTCATATTTTTGTGGAAATTGTGCTATATTACCATTCAAAAGTTTGGGATGAGAAAGATAAAAAATAAAAATAAGAAACGTATTCCTCAAGGACGCATTCAATTAATCAAATGTGACAGTAAAGATATTAATAATGTTACAAAAGAGTATTTTTCAAATAAATGCTGTTCATTTGAACTTTCTATTCATCAAAGAATCCTGAAAAATAAAATGTATCACAATTTTCACAGAAATATGATTGATAATAATCAGAAATGTTTCAAAATCCTCATATTAGAGTGATTTCTGAAGGATCATGTGACACTGAAGACTGGAGTAATGATGCTGAAAATTCAGCTTTGATCACAGGAATAAATTACACTTTATTGTATATTCACATAGAAAACAGATGATTTACACTGGAATAATATCTCACAATTTTTACTGTATTTTGAGCACATAACTGCAGAAGAGACTCTTTCAGAAATATTTAAAAATATGAATTATTCCAATCTTGACCACTGGGGAACATAAGATGACACTTCAGTGAATCTCACACACATTCATCTGAGCTATATGAAATAAACCAATGAGCAAATTAACAGTCCTCAAGCGGCTACATCACTTGTAACTATATCTATTTGTAATAATCCGGTTTAATGTTAATGCTAGATTCTGGTTTGGTTTTAACATGTTTTTCAGCCATCAGTTAACTTGCTCAATCAGTGCATCATTATTCGTCCATGAGCTGAGATGTTCCTGGTGAAACAGAATAATGAACGAGAACTCTCTCTCTCTCTCTCTCTCTCTCTCTCTCTCTGTCTCTCTCTCTCTCTCTGTCTGTCTCTCTCTCTCTCTCTCTCTCTCTCTCTCTCTGTCTGTCTCTCTCTCTCTCTCTCTCTCTCTCTCTCTCTCTCTCTCTCTCTCTCTGTTGTGTGAGATGGTGGATCGACGGTTAAGGACAAAACCCCTGTACTTCTAATCAGCTTAATGTTGGATCATTAAGATTAAGCCTAATGTTAAGATTAATTCTTTGAGAGGGGGTGGGGGGGGGGGGGGGCAGCTGCGTTGGTGATTAACAAACGACCGTAGACTTTGGACTCCATGGAGTCGGACGTTTGCATTGGGATAGAAAGGTCTTGAAGGTGTCCGGGTTGCCGCTCCCGGGTTTTCCCAGGTCTTGGTTCTCACCCCAGGGCTGCAGATGTTTTCTGAGCTCTAAAAGAGGGAAGTTCAGGCATGCTTTGCATTTTTAGTCCCCCTTGTGAAGCTTTAGTTCCTCTAAGCTTGTTTTGAGGACATGAGAGTCCTTCTATCTCTGTCCTGTGTGTGTGGTTCACACAGAACGTGCTTTTTTGCATTGAGAAATGCAAGATGCAAAAATGTCCACCTGATGCAACTTAACTTAACTTATATATCCCCCTGTAGTCAATCATTTTATCCTTTAAAACTCATCTTTGATCACCAAACTGACATATTTAAGCATTTTTTCCTTGCATAAATATCTTCATGCCTTAAAATATCTTGAGTGTAACTCGACACCCTTGCCTCATTTAGTATGCGCCGTTCTATGAATATGCAAATGAGCCAATGAGAATTATGAATTTACACAAGGTTTGTCTTAAAGCATATTAAAAACACCACATAGACACATAAACAACATTAAAACTTGATTTTAAGTTCAGTTGCTGCATTAAATTAAGTTAAACCAAACTGGCTGGTGAATCTTGCATATCTTAATAACATTGAAATTGTTTGCATGAGTTAAAATAATAGAAAAGCATCAGTTTCCGTGACTTATTGATCGTAGTCTGTACAGTGAGTGGGAAAAAGATGTATTTTTAAAAGTTTAACTTCTTTTAGTCATGAAACGACATGTCAACTGAGTCTCATTAGAGTATTACTATTACTAGACTGTTAGGGTTCAGGTTATTCAATAAGTTGAACGTCTTGTCAAGCGTGAGACGCTGCAAAAGATAAAAGCGCAAGAGTCAAAGACATCCGTCTAGCGTGTGTTTACATGGAAAACCGATGGAAAAGCAGCGCAATGGAGCGTCAACATGTGAAAACTGGTGGAGCTTGCAACACCAAGATCATGGGTTCGATTCTTGACGCTTGGCACGTGAGATGCTTCACATTTAAGACGGTTATGTATATCTTTTGCTTTAGTGTGCGAGTGGGAAACCTCTCCAGGGTTTCTTGGAACAAATGACCTGCAAGGTTTTAGGAACTGCTGAAAAGTAAGACATTTTATAACTTAATAAAACCAATAAGTGGTTTGTCCCGAGAATATCTGTGCATTATTTCTAGGAGTTTGCAGGGAGGTTGTTGAAGCATCTTGGAGATGTTTCCACAAGCAAAAGATATAAATAACTATTGTTAAAATAATCAAAATAACCAAATAACCAAAGCTGCTAACCCTAACCATAACCCTAACTGGTTAACAGTTAACTGATTATGATGATTACTCCAATATGTAAACTGGGACAGTTTATCTCCATCACATATTTGAGGAATCATCATACATTAGGTCTCAATCGAAAGCTTAAATACTCACATTTCATTGAAGCGGCTCAATTTTTGTGATGTTAACTTCAAATTTGGAACAAGATTTTCTAGCGATTCTAGAGGCCAAATTGTAATGTATAAATCAAATGTAATTTTGCTTTACAGTAAACTCCTGTAAGCGCTTTCACTTCTGAAATAATCTGCTGAGTGCCTCTTTAAAAAGACCAGCCGTATTCCAGAGCGTTCATGAACCACAGCCATTTAAGTTCAGATCTATGATAATAAAGAGGGATTGACGGTTAACGGGTTAAAACAAGTGTTCAGCGTTCTCCAGTCGCACGCCTACTGCAAATCAGTTTTGGGTGCTGGATGTAAAATGCAAAGTCTTTTTTAAAGTCAAGTCACCTTCATTTATACAGCGCTTTAACATTATAGATTGTTTTAAAGCAGCTTTACAGTGATAATAGGAGATTACAGTAACAGAGATTGTTTTGGGTTTACAGCAGATCTAGAATAAATTATTAAGTTAGTTTTGATTGATTCACTTCCGATCATTAGTTATTAACTTAGGGGCCGCTAACATGACACTGTTCTAACAGAAAATATTGTCTTTGAACTTCCGTTTTTGCGGTCGCTCTGTATATTTCTGTGGCGCTGCTGTCCAGGAGTAATTAGCTTTTGAAGTGGATTTACTTAATGTAAAGTTAACGAAAGTTATCATGAGGACTGTAATGTTTAAAGCAGATGTCTTAACAAATGTCAGTCGACCGGGAAGATTTTAAAACGAGCCGTTCATTCATAAATACGCAAGATCGCTGTGAAAATACCGGAAGTCAAAAGACAACGAGCGCGGCGCTGAGAAGGGGCGGAGCTACACAAGGTCTATAGGTATGTGCGTTTGAATATATATGTGCGCAGGCATGTGTCTTTTGACCTCACCAAATGACTTGTCTGGCCTTTAAAATTCATAAAACAGAGTTTTTTTGTCGCTTCCACATATCAATGTGAACTGGAATCATTTTGACAACGTTTTAAATCCCAAGATGTTGAAAATGTGACGAGCTGAGCTCAGGCTGGCACGGGAGAAGGGTTTTTCTTCCTGCAGTTCTGCTGAGCTTGAAGGTTTTGGGTGCGTTACATCTGCTAGATATATTTCTGTCAGCTGCTCTCCAGTGGCAGCGAGAGGATCAGATCTGCGAGTCCATGTTACGCTCTGCCTGAACACCTCAGCACACATTGCTGCTCTTAAAATGGCTGCCCTTGAAGCTCAAAGCATCTGTGGCGCTCAGTGGCTGTCAGAAGCACATAAAAGCTTCACAGATTTCACCCCATTAGGATCCGCCAGACAGGCTGCTAGGTGCAATTTGCGTCGTTTTATGACTCATAATTTCGCGTTTGTGTTTTCTCCTCTACCTGGGTTTGTCCAGATATGGATGTAACTTTTGTTCTGAGTTCCTCTGGAGTGCCGGAACAGATCCGGGCGGAGCTGAAACTCGACCTCGAGAGACAATGGGCGAACCTGCCCTGGGACACACTGGCAGTGTTGTTCAGAATGAAGGTTGAAACCAGTGTCTGCTTTTACGGTTTGAGGCCACAGGTGATAAGATGTAGGTGTGAGGGCTCGAATGTCTTTATTCTCGTCTCATCCGGCAGGAATTCCAACCATTCAGTCATGAAACCTGTTTTCTCTTCTGTTGGTGAAGTCTACACTCTGTATAATCTTAAAGGGTTCCATCAGGCGCTTCATATATCAAACTTTTTCCCATCGTGGGGTCATTTTATGGATTTAGCTTCAATTTATTTTTAATTTCAAGTAAATTTTATGATTTAAACAGCTCATAAACATCCTTTATCAATAGAAACAATTGACAAAACCTGTTAAACATGAAAGTATTATGCAGTCATTTAAGACGTTTCTCCTTATATAGAACCTTTTTGGAATAAAGGTTCTTTAAAATTGAGTCAAGAACCCTAGAGTTCTATATAGAACCACATTGAACCTTTTTGGCATAAAGCGTACTTTAAAATTGAGTCAAGAACCCTAGAATTCTATATAAAACCCCATTGATATGTTTGGGATAAAAGGTTCTTTAAAATTGAGTCTAGAACCCTAGAATTCTATATAAAACCCCATTGATACGTTTGGGATAAAAGGTTCTTTAAAATTGAGTCTAGAACCCTAGAGTTGTATATAGAACCCCATTGAAGCTTTTTGGCATAAAAGGTTCTTTAAAATTGAGTCTAGAACCCTAGAGTTGTATATAGAATCCCATTGAACCTTTTGGGATAAAAGGTTCTTTAAAATTGAGTCTAGAACCCTAGAGTTGTATATAGAACCCCATTGAAGCTTTTTGGCATAAAAGGTTCTTTAAAATTGAGTCTAGAACCCTAGAGTTGTATATAGAATCCCATTGAACCTTTTGGGATAAAAGGTTCTTAAAAATTGAGTCAAGAACCCTAGAGTTCTATATAGAACCTCACTGAACCTTTTTGTCTAACACTGTGTCCTAACCAAATGCTACGTGACGCCACGGCACGCAATAAAAAGGCATCTTTTCCATATTAATAAGAGTTTTTGTACTCTTGACACATTATTTTTACCCACCCACATGGCATTGGTGACATCAGAAGAAAGACAGTAATATTGTAATAACATATTACCTTTTGACGTAAACAATTTTTGTTGCTTCGGAATTGCATGCACTGATATTTGTGCCAAATAAGAACGGTGAAATGAAATAGTAAATAGTGGATTTTGATTTCTTGTCATCTTTAAGACGCATATGTTGTATGATAACTGTAGATCATGCTTTTGTGTGTCTTATTTCAAGAACAAACGCAAATCATTTCCCTGACATTATTTTGGTCCCTTTGTGAATGCAGAGTTACCTCACTGATTTATTTTATCTCATCTCGTCCTCAGTTCCCAGTGAAAATGTCCCTTGTAACTTTAGGAGTGACTAAGAACCAAGTAGAATCTATTTTTGTTTGCTTTTACAGCATTCAAGACCTCCTCTAATGTGTAGCATTGCACTAAACCCATATAATTCTGGCCCTGACATTGAGGCCTTTTCTTGCAGAAATCACCCAGAGAATGTGTGAGCCAGCCAAGGCTGAAGAATCACTCTGGTCTTTGTTGAGTGCTCTCAGATATGCAGAGCTGGTACAGTGCTGTACGGCGTCTAAAATGCATTGCTGTTGTTGAATTCATGCTAACACTCATGTCCTTGCCACATTGAGGATCACATTGAGAATGACCCGTGATGAAAGAAAAACATGTTCGCTGTATCTGTTCATGGTCTTTTACTAGAAGACATGCTTAGTGTTGTAAAGAAAACCATAACTCTTTGCAGCGGTTGTGGTTTTATATATATATATATATATATATTTTTTTTTTTTTGTAACATAAGGTTTACATGAGGTCAGTGCTGAATTAGTTTCATTCAAATCATATGTTACTAACATACTCTGTAATTTCTGGCTCAGCTTGTAGATTTTCGTGAAAATATTTTATTGGCTTATGAAAATGTTCACTGCAGTCTGATGAAATATTGCAATTTTCCCCAAACACAACAGAGATTTGTGCATGGACAGCATGTGTATGTGCTGAATTTGGCAGCGGTGTGCGAATTAATGAAAAAGTATTGATCAGGGACTGAATCATACTTTGTTTCAGCTCATTGATTGGCACAGTTGCCGGGTGCTCTTAGGTCATGGGACATAATAATGCCACCTCCAAGTGACAGCCCGCCCCATAATCCTTTGTGTTTGCACTGCATCTCTGAAGCCCTGAGCATTCCTCATCCCTCTGCGGATTCACTCAATCTTATTTCAGAAGGGCTTGATGCAATCTGATGGAACATGCTGATGTAAATACCAAGGCCCACTGGTATGCTCCAGCTGAGGCTTATCCCTGGGTAATAAAAAATGGAACAAATCAGCCCATAATCCCTCCTCAGCTATTGTTCTTGGAGCAGACTGACCACTCTCCAAAAAAAGATAGATTCTTCTGTTGTATCCTGTATTCATCTCTTTTCTGTGAAATACAATGGTATAAAATGTCCTTTGCAAGTTTATACTCTTACCCCTTTCTCTCTTTCTGTCTCTAAACAGGTTTCCCTGATTTTCCAGGGAGTCCTAAGCGATGGAAGTGCTGCAGTGCGATGGCTGTGATTTCCGTGCAGAGACGAACGATGAGCTCAAGGTGCACATACAAGACGTCCACACGGCCTTCCTACAGCCCACAGAAGTGGGAGAAGGTGAGGAGTCTCCCAGACGGTCCAGGTCAAACTCAATAAACTCCCACAGCCAAACAGAGGACGAGGAAGACTTGACCAATCACGATTATGACTCCTTGAAAAAGGACGCAGGTATATCAACGTTTCTTATTGAGACCTGAAATAGAAATAGATGATGAGTGCAGT
This sequence comes from Squalius cephalus, assembly GCA_022829025.1. Lineage (NCBI taxonomy): Eukaryota > Metazoa > Chordata > Actinopteri > Cypriniformes > Leuciscidae > Squalius > Squalius cephalus. The sequence continues at coordinate 1,111,352 of CM040806.1, forward strand.
CTTCTAGAAGTAGAGAAACTACATCAGAACAGTCATTCTGGCATCCTAATTTGTGTGAAATTGAAGCGCTCAACGTTTTTCTTTCTCTGTTCCTGTTTCAGGCATCCACTCCTTTAACAAAGACCTTGGGCACTCCTCCGGTTCAAAGCAAGCTAAACACAACCAATCAGCAAAGCCTTCAAGCAAAACGTCAACTTCATTTTTTCAGTGCAAGTTCTGTGTGCGGTACTTCAGATCCAGCTCTCTTCTCAGTGAACACACCAGGAAGGTCCATGGTGAAGCAAGCGATGAGAGATCCTTCAAGACTTCCAAGCAGGCCAGCTGCAGCGCTACTACTTATGATGGTGTAGGAACTGTCTTTTCCTGCCAGTATTGCACTTATAAATCCCCACACAGAGCACGCATTCTGAAACACCAGAAAGTGCATCACAAAGAAGGTCCTGCAGGCCACTCAGCTCCTGTCGAAGCAGAAGTTCTGGATTTAGACTCTGAAGCCTCCTCCGTCGAAGAACAGAGTGAAGAGTCACCAGGGAATGTAGAACGCCGAGTGTTGGAATCTATGATCAAACCCCAGTCAAAAGGAAGCTTTAACTGTGAGTGGTGTGGCTTTCAGACTTTGCAAAGGCAGCAGTTAGCCGATCACATGATGAAGAAACACCGTAACATGGTGAAGATTATGGTATCATTGCAACAGCCCAAAATGCATGACGGAAGTGCAGGATCCAGCAAGTCTGATTCGGCTTCATCTAGGAGAAGCACTCCAACCTCCAATTTAAACCTGAACGATCTACCGAGCATTGAAGGTTCCTCCACAAATGCCTCATCAATCAAAGGATCCTCTGGCAATGCATCGCTCAAGTCCACTTCAGGGATATCAAGTTTTCACTACTCACAGCTCACAGCAAAAATACCTAACAGCACAGGATCTTCCATACTGTCAGAGAGATCGACTTTCACCATGTCAGATATGTCTAGGTCTGGCATGGATCTAGATGCCAGCATTCTGAATGATTCTAGAAGCAGTTCAGATGAGGAACTCTGTGACTTGGAGGATCCCCATTACACGGAGCCAGCTGAGGATTCTACTAAGCTGCTTCTGTCAGAAGAGGATAATGACCTGCTAGAAACGAAAGGAGTTCCATTCAAAAGACACATGAACAGGTTCCAGTGCCCTTTCTGCTCCTTCTTGACCATGCACCGACGTAGTATTTCTCGTCACATAGAGAACATACACTTATCTGGCAAAGCTACTGTGTATAAATGTGACAAGTGCCCCTTTCTTTGCACCAACCCACTAAAGCTTGACACGCACAAACAATGTCATGGTGGGTCTTCCGAATGGGACTCCATGGACTTAACCAGTGAAGGTCTAGATGGTCAAGGTGAACGCTCTGAGCCTGTGAATGGAGGAAACAGCAGCTCAAAAATCAACGGGAAAAAATCCAGTGCAGGCGAGGAACAGCAGGGTCCTCATCGGTGCTCACTGTGTAACTTCTCCACCATCACACTGAAAGGTCTACGTGTCCACCAGCAACACAAACACTCGTACTGTGATGGAACACAAGTTACTGGTCAAGAGGGTTTGTCCAATGAGCAGCAAGATTCTGAGTCCGAGTCCTACAGCTCCTCAAGCTTTGTCCAGAAAACTCAAACATCAATCCTTGGATTTTCAACCAAGAAGCACCTTATTGGGAAGACAGCAAGAAAGTCCATCAACGATTTGCCCTTGGATCTCTCTCCTGTCAAAAAACGGACAAGGATTGATGAAATTGCAAATAATCTCCAGAGCAAGATTAGTCAAAGCCAACAGCACGAGGATGTGATTAACCTTGAGGAGATGGATGATGACGTGGAGGAGAATGGTAATCACGTCGATGTAGAAGCAAGCAGAGAGAGAGAAACCTCTGATGCTCAAAGTCAGCACTACACATTCAACACTCAGCATGTTAGGAATTCTGGAGGTCTTCAGACAGAGCGTGGCGTTGGGAAAAGAAAGCGCAGTCTGCAGTCCAAACTCGGATCAAGAAACATTCCCGTTCAATTAACCATTTCTGATGATGAAGATAATTATAGTGCCTCTTTGGAATCTAAAGATGCCCTAGATCAAAGCAGTCAAGATGGCAGGGAGACGTATCAGGACAATGTTGAATACACTGAGGTACCCGGGAACCTGTTCTACTGCAAACATTGTGAGTACCAAAACAAGTCCGCTCGCAGTGTCAGCACACACTACCAGAGGATGCACCCTTACATCAAGTTTAGCTTCAGATACATCCTGGACCCAGAGGATCAGAGCGCAGTCTTCCGTTGTCTCGAGTGCTTCATCGAATATAACAACTTTAATGATCTGCACCAGCACTATATGACGCACCATCCAGAAGCAAGCAACGTCTTGAACTTTAACCAGCCAGATCTGGTGTATATGTGCCGTTTCTGTTCCTACACAAGTCCAAATGTGCGGAGTCTGATGCCCCATTATCAAAGAATGCACCCTTCAGTGAAGATCAACAATGCCATGATTTTTTCCAGCTACATGGTCGATCAGCCTCAGAAGAGTGCTTCTGAGTCCCAAACACTAAGAGAAATCTTGAATTCTGGGCCGAAGAGTTTAAGCTCCACCTCGTCTGGGTCCAGATCATCATCCAGTCCGGCTCTAAAAAGCATCTGCAAAACGCCAGAAGCAAACACAGAGGCTGAAGTTATTCGAGAAGGTCTGGGAGGTAATGTGGTGGTGTATGACTGTGATGTCTGTTCTTTCTCAAGTCCCAACATGCACTCAGTACTGGTCCATTATCAGAAAAAACACCCCGAGCAAAAGGCTTCGTACTTCCGAATACAGAAGACAATGCGGGTCATATCTGTTGACCGAGCACAGTTGTCGAGCAATTCAACCTACAGCCTAACCAGCACCCCCAAGTCTTCGAACGCCATCCTACCTGTGGCTCTGGATGAAGATGTTTATTATTGCAAACACTGTGTCTACAACAACCGCTCTGTAGTGGGCGTTCTGGTCCACTATCAAAAGCGGCATCCAGAGATTAAGGTGACGGCAAAGTACATAAAGCAGGCACCCCCAACCCCAGGACTGCTGAAACTCATGGACGAGTTACAGATCGCACCCCCTAAACAGTTTCTAAAGCAATTCAACAACAACGGGATTGAAGGGTCAAGTAATTCCAACACTAAAGGAGCATCCGACAAAGGGGAACCTGAAATGCTGTTCTTCTGCCAGCACTGCGACTATGGGAACCGCACTGTGAAGGGAGTGTTGATTCACTACCAGAAGAAGCACAGGGACGTGAAAGCCAACGCCGACCTCGTCCGTAGACATACAGCTGTGGTCAGGAGTCAGAGAGAAAGAGCGCAGATGATCCACGCGGGAAGTTCCACGTCCACTGCAACTGTAGCTACTGAAGCAGACAAATCCAGGTCGTTGCGATCTTTGAAGTGTAGACACTGTGTGTACACGTCTCCTTACGTGTACGCCTTGAAGAAGCATTTGAAGAAGGATCATCCTACTGTGAAGGCCACGGCCATGACGATCTTACACTGGGCTTATCAGGATGGTGTGTTGGAGGCTGGTTATCACTGTGAGTGGTGCATATATTCCCACGCTGAACCAAGCGGGCTGCTCATGCATTACCAAAGACGCCACCCTGAGCACAATGTTGACTACACTTACATGGCCAGCAAGCTGTGGGCTGGTCCTGATACTTCCACAAGCAGACAGGGGGGGAACTCTGAAACGAAGCATTACCAATGCAGAGATTGTGCCTTTGAGGCGTGCTCCATCTGGGACATTACTAACCATTACCAAGTAGTGCACCCTTGGGCCATCAAAGGTGATGAGTCTGTCCTCATCGACATTATCAAGGGGAACCAAGCACCTGATAAGCTTCTGGCCAAAGGACACGTTTCGACGTCCAGTCCGTTCAATACTCACCAGCAGGAAGAGACTGCAGTTGAAGTCATTCGCCCAACACATGAGCGCCAATCTAATCTCTCTCTGTCTGCCGCCTCATCTATCTCAAACAACCCTTACCAGTGCACCGTGTGCTTGTCCGAGTACAACAGTCTTCATGGGCTTCTAACCCACTATGGCAAGAAACACCCGGGCATGAAAGTGAAAGCTGCTGACTTTGCTCAGGAAGCAGACATTAACCCTAGCTCAGTTTACAAGTGCAGACACTGTCCGTATGTGAACTCTCGCATCCATGGAGTTCTCACACACTACCAGAAACGACATCCTTCCATCAAAGTCACAGCTGAGGACTTTGCTGATGATGTCGAGCACGTACACGAGTTAACTAGCGAGGGCGATGAGCGATCTAAAACACAGAGGCAGGGCTATGGTGCGTACCGCTGCAAGATGTGCCCTTATACACACGGCACTTTAGAGAAACTCAAGATACACTATGAGAAATATCATAACCAACCGGCTGCAGATATGTTCAAAGGAACCGCCACGCAGTCGCCGGCTAGAAGAGACGATTCGGTTGCTGAATGCAGTAGCAAGAGGGTGACCGAAGTCTCAGAGATGTGTGACTTCGACATCACACTTTCCGAAGTCGCAAAGAGTGACAATAACACTGTGTTTAATTGTCAGCTGTGCAAATACTTCTGCTCCACCCGGAAGGGTATCGCGCGCCACTACCGTATCAAGCATAACAATGTCAGAGCGCAGCCTGAGGGAAAGAACAACGTCTTTAAATGTGCGCTCTGCGCCTACACCAACCCCATCCGCAAAGGCCTCGCCGCACACTACCAGAAACGCCACGACATCGATGCTTACTACACGCATTGCTTGGCAGCATCCAAGACGGTGAGTGAGAAACCGAACAAGGTGATGGTGCCCTTGGCATCAGAAGCAGAGGCTCCAGCGATGAGCGAGGAGCTGAGGCTCGCGGTGGACCGGAGAAAATGTTCGCTCTGCTCCTTCCAGGCTTTCAGCAGGAAGAGTATCGTTTCTCATTACATAAAGCGCCACCCCGGAGTCTTTCCCAAAAAGCAGCCTTCCAGCAAACTGGGCCGTTACTTCACTGTGATCTATTCCCAGGAAGCAGAGAAACCTCCATCCACGGAGGAGTTGGAAATAGTTGAAGTTAAGGATGAGGTGGAGCCTGAAGGTGACGTGGACTGGCTTCCCTTCAAATGTCTGAAATGCTTCAAGCTCTCGTTCAGCGCGGAAGAGCTACTGGTGATGCATTACAACGACTGCCACAGCAAGGAACTCAAGTGGGATTTCGTCACCATCCCAAGCCCTGCTGAAGATGGGACGGAGCTCTACCAGTGCACCCACTGTGAAATCAAGTTCTTGACCCTTCCAGAACTCGGCGTCCATCTGATGAACCACAATGAGGGTTTCCAGAAGAGAGCCATGAGGCTGGAACGAAGAAAACAGCTTCAAAGCAAGCAGAGGACGACAGAGCCACCAGAAGCCAAACCAGAGAATAAGGTGAGCCTCGAAATGTGTTAAACGTGACATGTTATGCCCCTTTTCACAAGATGTAATATAAATTTATGCTGTCTTATGGTAATATAAATGTATGGTTCACAGAGAAAGGCTTACCAAAACAAAGTTACTGAGTTTCACGTTTTCTGGGTTGGTAGATGCACTGGGGATCCGATTATAGCACTTAAAGGGATACTTCACCTCTGGAAAAATGAATGTGTATTTAAAATGGGTCATTTATGTAGAAGAAATTATTTTTGAATTTGGAGCCTTCTAGACTGAGAAAAGCCAGAAATTTTATTTTATGTGGATGAAAGACAACAACTCCCAGAATGCACTTACTTCGCTGCTCTACGAGGCCACTCCCAAGCCACGCCTACCGGTAAGAGTGTGCAGTTTAACAACTAGGCTAGGCTACTAGTTGACTCAAAACTTAAAAGACGCCGTTTTAACGTGAGTCTCCGTGACGAGTCTTCCCGGGATTTCGAGATCGCCCAAAATGTCCGGTATTCGGCTTTTGCGTTCTACAGTCGGCATTCATTATGTTTACTGTGGTGAGCAGGACGAGGCTAGGGCCGAGGGAGAACGGCGCGAGGCCGGTGGCGTCATTACTGATGAGCGACACCTGTGAGACGCACCGGTCTCGAAGGCTATCTCTCACGGAGGAGCGGGAATTTTCTTAGCAATGCTAAAACGCACATCAACCGATCACATGTTTAGCGTTCATGTAAACACTACATTCAGATTCACCAATCGGAATGAATTCAGTTAGATTGAAACAAAAGGTGTGCATGTAAACAATGAATGGCGACTGTGGAAAGCAAAAGCCGAATCCCGGACATTTTGGACGATCTCGACGGCCGGACATGTCCGGGAAAAAGAGGATGGTAACCCCTACTACTCAGCTTTCTCCTACTACTCAGCTTTCTCCTACTACTCAGCTTTCTCCACAGAACAAGAGCCTGTTGGCTTAGCTTCTAAAAAAAGATGACTGACACTATGTGTACATTCTGTGAGTGAGATCCCACCTCCTATGGGCGGGTTGAGAACTCGCCTCTGGCCAAAAAATCCTCCGATGACGCAAAATGACGATTTTTGCGTCATCGGAGGATTTTTTCCAGACAAAAAAATACATAAATCTCTCGTCTCAGGGGGATATGAGGGAGGGAAGCACAGTAATTTTAAAATACTACAGGTTTTCTACTGATACAAAGCTTAATGCTAAATGCTGAAGTATCCCTTTAAACACGGAAAAAGTCAGATTTTCATGATATGTCCCCTTTAAAAGCGAGTTTGCATACAAGCACAATGCAACAAAACTAGACACTGCAAGCATGCAGCATCACTACAGCTTAAGTATAGATGCAAGTGGTTCAAATAACTAGATTGCATCAGTAAAGTTTGTTGTCATTGTCTCTCTCTATAGCTGGAGGTCACACCTGATAAGACTCCCGTCGGCTACAGGTGCAACTTCTGCGTGGAGGTCCACCCCACCCTTCGGGCCATCTGCAACCACCTGAGAAAGCATGTGCAGTACGGCGAGGCCAAGGAGGGACACGTGAAGGTAAGAGCACCATCTATCAGATAGCTTTAAACAGCTACATTAGTTCATTTTCAACTTCCCATCTGTTTACGTTTTCAGTCTTATTAGACTCCAGCACAATGTCTATATTCAGTCTTCAGCATCTTCTCAACTACATTCACAGGCCGCTTGGACCTTCCGCTTAAGGGTCTTTTTCTCTTTGTTTGCACTGTTAACCTGCTATAATTCAGCTGCACATTCAATGAAATAGACAAATAAAGACAAATCCTTGAGTGTTGCAGAAGAAACACAGAAAATAACTTCTGCTTAAACTCAAGTGTTTTATTTCACCGTGTGGGCATTCATGAAGAAAGCCTTGAACGTGTCGTAAAGTTGATCCTGTAATTAAATCTTGTGGCCTTGAGTTATACATTTTTGCATATTGAGAATGAAAGATTTTCTTCTTTTTCTAAAGCTCTTTTCTGAATGTGATGCTGCCTTGGACTAAATAAGGTTTTTTGAGGGCAACAATGTTGCTATCCACCTTTTGGAACCGCCTTTGTGTTGGATGCGCATCTATGATGCCTTAAAATGCTCTCTAGGTAGGGTAGTTGACGTGCCTATTTAAAAGATATTCGGTTAACATTTGTGTGAGTGGAAAGTGTGTTTCAACCTTTGACTTCACTATTGGATTTGAAATTGTTATGCACTGTGACAAATGAAATTTCAAAAGTCTTGTGAGCTTGTGAATTCATAGTATGCAAAATGTGGTTTAAAGACTAGTGCATACTCTTTTTTATTACTTTAATTTCAATCAGATAATGCAGTTGCATTTGTGGTTGGAGTATAAATATATACAAGAATGTGTGTGAGTGTGATGGATTTCTTAATGAGGACTTTCACAGTGTTTAAGGTGCAGAGGGCTGCATTTACACACGGCCAAGTCCAGTCTCTTTATCGCAGCAGAATCCTGAGACTGGCAACGCAACCCTTCGTCTCTGAAGAGAAAGCCAGTTAGGTGGGCTTGACGGTGTGGCGTGGAGAGTGGCGTGTAAGCGTCTTAGTGTTAGTGTTCCACTGAGAGTGCCAGGACGCTGGCAGGGAGGATTTGAATGGGATCCCAGTGAGGATCAGCAGACAGAGGCCAGGATAGGGCCGAATCACACCGGACACTAGGGGGCAGCACTCAGGCTCACACACACACGCTCACACACACGCTCACACACACACACACGCTCACACACACACGCTCACAGACTCAGAACAGCTACTCTGAGGAGAGACCCAAGGGCAGGAATTGTATTATTTTAATTTAGCATTTTTATGATTTAATGAATAGCTTTTCATCAATTTGAACCCCAGTTTGGGAAACACTGGGCTCCTATGTAGAAAATACTGGAATGCCAGTGTACTACATACTCTTTTTTCTCATTTGTAATGGTTTGCTGTTTTTAAACTCGGCATGAAAGGGAAGTTGCGCTCGTCTTTTCTTCTCTATTGTTCCATATATCCGAGTGAAACACTTCTGGAACAAGAACAAATGTGGGCGGGGCTTGATTGTGTCCGTGGGGAATTGATTGGATGATTGGATGGTTGTGGTTTGCTATTGGTGGATCTCATTTGAGTGACAGGTTGCCCCGCCCACATCATCAGGGAAGAGATGCTGCAAGAGGAACTTATTCTGATTCAAGATTACCAGGAACATGAATTTAAAACCATAATAATAAATAATTTAGAATAAACAGCAATGTTCTATTAAAAATAACCATTTCATGTGACTTTAAACGTTTTAGTTAGTAATATGCCATATGTCACATTGGCCTCACTGTGTTGTGGCCTCTAGTTATTATCGTGCATTTGTGTGTATTTTTAAACTTTATGTGTTAAAAAATATCAGTTATCAATCAAAACATTGACTCAACTATGGGTTGTTAAAAATCAGTTTTCACTTCTGGTTCATGATGGTGGAATTAAAAGGTCAAATCGGTCATGTAGTTTGCACTGACAAATCTAGTTCTCTGTCTCTCAGTGTGTTTGGCTCTGATTGGCTGACGGTGCAGAGGTGCATCTGAAGTGCAGGGTCAGTTCTCTCTCTCTCTCTCTCTCTCTCTCTCTCTCTCTCTCTCTCTCTCTCTCTCTCTCTCTCTCTCTCTCTCTCTCTCTCTCTCTCTCTCTCTCTCTCTCTCGCTCTCTCTCTGAGATGCTGAATTTGCTGTGGGCTGTAAAGCAGCAGATGTCTCAGAAACACACAGGAACCTCTTGGCCGTTTCTAAATTAAGAAAGAGGGATGTCCTGATAGCGCAGGAAGACTCAGAGAGCTTTAATGGCCGTAATCAAACACGATCATCTGTGCCTCAGCCCTGAGAGAAGTATCATATCAGACTGTCAAATGTATTTATCATGATTATCAAATGTCACAAACCTTAAGCATGTCAAAAACATGTAGAGGTTTATTTCACTACATAATGAAGAAATATATATATATATATAGTCAGACTCAGGTCTTGACATTATCAATAATTTTACATATAATATATATACTTTTTTTTATTGTAGTCTTTTAATTAAAAGGCATCTGAAATAATAAACTAAGTACAATGTAGGGTTGTCAAAAAGATAAAACATTTTTTTACAGGCCTTGAATCTCAGTGTGGGATAATTTGACTATTTTTCGCAGATTTTTGACACTTGCACCCAAAGTGCGCATGCATAAAAATGCCTCTCAGTACTAAATTGAGTTCTTATTATCGCTGCTTATTGTGCTTAAACAGTCAAAATACACACAACATAATGTCAAAATGCCAGTTTTGGCGAGTATTCACATACGTATTAAGTCAAAGTAACAGTATATTGCAAAAAAGTCAACGTCAAGCCCTGGATAAAGTTAATTCTAAACTCACTGGTTTGGTTTTTGTTGCTTAATATGTTTCTTATTTTCATGATTTTTTAGAAACTTAAAAAAAACGTTTAACAGAACTCTTTTGTAACATAAATGTCTATACTGTCACTTTTGATCAATTTAATGCGTCCTTGCTGAATACAACAATAATTATTTTTTAATAAATCTTACTGACCCCAAACTTGTGTATCACAGTTTCCACATGAAGTGTTTTCAACACTGATAATAATCATAAATGTTTCCTGAGCATCAAATCATCATATTAGAGTGATTTCTGAAGGATCATGTGACACTGAAGACTGGAATCTCAGGAATAAACGACAGTTTACTATAGATTCACAAAGAAAACCATTTTGAAGTGTAATATTTCACAATTTCATAATACATCTATTTTTGATTAAATAAATGCAGCCTGAAGGTGAGCAAACTTTCGACTTTCGAATATGACTGGATGACTAATTTCAGTCATTTTCTCTGACAGCAGGAAGCAGCAGAGACGCACGTTCCCGATCCCATTCCCGTTCCCGGAATATCCAACGGCGAGGTGGAGGATGTGGATGTGGATGCGGTGACCCCTGACCATTCGGAGACTTCAGTCGCCATGGAGACCGAGGAGCCGGTGCAAACGGGGCCGATCGTGGGCCCGCCGGAAAAGCCTCGTGCTCTTCCCGGTCATCCGTGTGGGATGTGCAACCGCATGTTCATGTCCATGCAGGGCCTTCGCTCGCACGAGAGGAGCCACTCGGCCGTCGCACTCGTCAACAGAAGCCACAAATACAGCTGCCAGTTCTGCCACTTCGCATCGCCCTTCAGACACAAGTGAGTCCGAGTCTCATCACAGGTCCTGCACTTCACCGTCTGGGTTTAAAGCACTAAAGATAAATAGATAAATACAGAGAATCCCGAGGGAAAACGTTCGTAAGAATGCAGATTCGTCTCCTCATTTACTTCCTGTGAGATACTCTGACAGAGCAGTTAGTCTCGTCTGAAGCGCAGGACCTTTGTTTGGTTCCCTGGAGTAAATCCGTCTTGACTGGATGTTCCGTGACCCAGAAAGTGCCGCATTCATGTGCCACACGGGAACCGGGATAAAAAACACTGATTCCCAAGATCCCTGCTGGAGACGGCTGTTTTGTCAGAGTCTCAGCGCTAAAGCAGGGATCTTCTGAAGAGAGACGTTTCTTTCACCAGTTATCATTAGTGGTTTATTTTCCTTGTGGAATCGTTCACACGTCCCGAATCTTCCCAGGGATTTAGTTGTTAATGACCAGCACAC
>CM040806.1:1127500-1150000 GCA_022829025.1 Squalius cephalus
CACTCCGAAGGCACTTCTACCTCACATTCAGCCAATCACACACTCCGAAGGCGCTTCTACCTCACATTCAGCCAATCACACACTCCGAAGGGGCTTCTACCTCACATTCAGCCAATCACAGACTCCGAAGGCGCTTCTACCTCACATTCAGCCAATCACACACTCCGAAGGCGCTTCTACCTCACATTCAGCCAATCACACACTCTGAAGGGGCTTCTACCTCACATTCCCTGACGTTGCCTCGACTTTGCTTTTCAACCTGGAAGAACAAAATTGCAGATAATGATTTATGAGTGTATAATTGCAGTTCAGAGTGTTTTTAGTGTTTTCAGTGATGTACATATCTGTTCACATCTGTTTCATGACCCTGTCGTCTCGTCTCGTCTCAGAGTCTCTGGCGTATCTGGAGCCAGCAGATGTTCAGCAGCAGCTCAGTCACTTCCAGCAGGCGTCTCGAGTCCAGGCCGACGTTTCTCCTCCTCCTCCCCCTCCTCTTCCTCCTCTTCCCGACGCTCCCGCTGCTCCGGCCCGACCCGACTCCATCCTCACCTGCGAGTTCTGCGAGTTCAGCTCCGGGTACATGCAGAGTCTGCGCAGACACTACCGGGACCGGCACGGGGGGAAGAAGCTCTTCAAGTGCAAGGACTGCTCCTTCTTCACCTGCTACAAGTAAGATCTTCATCCATACGCTTTTATCCCAACGGACTCGCATTTAAGCTCATCTTTAAAATCAGGATTTCCTTAGTAGCTTTTCTTCAACTCTTTTTGATTCGTTTTTATTTTTAGATTTATTTAAATTTTACCATAATTATCATAATATTATAAAATATTTCATTTTTATTATAATTTTTTAATTTTTTTATTCTTTATTTTATTTTATTTTGACAGCTATTATATTAGCTTTTCATCCACTCACAAACCCCAGTTTTAGGAACCCTGATCTTGAAACGCCTGGAATCTAATCATCAGAATATCTGTGTGTGTGTGTGTGTGTGTGTGTCAGGTCTACATTCACGCTGCATGTGGAAGGCGGTCACAGCAGTGGATCGGAGGAGCTTCTCAAAGACCTTCGATGTCCCTTCTGTCTTTACCACAGCAAACACAAGACCAGCATGATCGACCACATCGTCCTGCACAGAGGTGAGACACTCCGCATTTCTAATCATTTCATTATTAGCGTTCCATCAGTTTATTTCGATGTTGGTTTTCTGTGATCAGTGGGTCATTTAACTCATTGGCTCAGTGATCATTTATTTATTTTTTCCTTCCTTTACTCGCGGCTGAAAACCAATGCTGCCGCTCAGTGTTTCTGTCACTCAGTGTTTCTGTCACTCAGTGTGTGTAACCGCACTCACTCCGGCTGACAGTGACGTCACATGCATAACCTTGCTTTTTTTTCCTTTTCTTTAAAAAAAAAAATCTGTTTATTGAACTTTTACAATAATAACAGGATACAGATACAGGAGAATAGTGAAAAAATATGGTCCCCCCGCCCACCCAAGAGAAAAAAAATTCATTAAATGAAAAGCTCCATGCTGGAAGAGTTGTAATGCATTAAGAATAAAAGGTTTCCGGGACTGATTGTGTGTGTGTGTGTGTGTGTGTGTGTGTGTGTGTGTGTGTGTGTGTGTCTCAGAGGAGCGCGTGGCGCCGCTGGAGGTCTCGCGCTCGAAGCTGTCCCGTCACCTGGAGGGCCTGGTCTTCCGCTGTCATAAATGCACCTTCACCTGCTCCAGCGAGCAGAACCTGCAGATGCACATCCAGAAGCACGAGGAGCTGAAGCCGTATCAGTGCCAGCTCTGCTACTACGACAGCAAGCTTCTGCATGAGCTGGAGGTCCACCTGCGAGAGGAACACAAGGTGCCTGTTCTGACCTAGATAGCATTACTGTGGTGTGAAGCTGTGTTTATGCTTCTGTGTACTTTCCTTTTGTTGTGTATGTTTATTTTACGACTAAAGTTACGTTTAAAGGTGCAGTAAGCGATTTTTGAGAAATGTTGTTGAAAGTGGATTGGACCGAGCAGCACAACACACTTGTAGCCAATCAGCAGTGGGGGGCGTGTCCACTCATGATGGGGGAGGAGAGAGAGTGATCCAATCAGCAGTAGGGGGCGTGTCCACTTGTGATGGGGGAGGAGAGAGAGTGAGCCAATCAGCAGTAGGGGGCGTGTCCACTCGTGATGGGGGAGGAGAGAGAGTGATCTAATCAGCAGTAGGGGGCGTGTCCACTCATGATGGGGGAGGAGAGAGAGTGAGCCAATCAGCAGTAGGGGGCGTGTCCACTCATGATGGGGGAGAAGAGAGAGTGAGCCAATCAGCAGTAGGGGGCGTGTCCACTCATGATGGGGGAGAAGAGAGAGTGAGCCAATCAGCAGTAGGCGGCGTGTCCACTAGTGATGGGGGAGGAGAGAGAGTGATTCAATCAGCAGTAGGGGGTGTGTCCACTCATGATGGGGGAGAAGAGAGAGTGAGCCAATCAGCAGTAGGCGGCGTGTCCACTAGTGATGGGGGAGGAGAGAGAGTGATTCAATCAGCAGTAGGGGGCGTGTCCACTCATGATGGGGGAGAAGAGAGAGTGAGCCAATCAGCAGTAGGCGGCGTGTCCACTAGTGATGGGGGAGGAGAGAGAGTGATTCAATCAGCAGTAGGGGGTGTGTCCACTCGTGATGGGGGAGGAGAAAGTGTAACATGGAGAGGTGAGGTAAAGTAATAATTACCAGAGCTTCTCTGTGATTTTAGTCCTGTCGGAATGTGCATCTCAGTGATCATTACAGACAATATCAGTAAAGATTATGGCGACTTTTCCCTTCAGTAAAAAGGTCAGGAAAAATTACCTCAGGTAATACTAATCCCGTGCGAATAGACCCGCTGTAAAAATGTACGTAAATATTTAGTCATTTCCTGTTTAAAAGTAGTTTCTGCTCCATATGTGAGTAACATTGGTTTTGAGTATGTGCTTCTGGCGGCTCACAATGAAATCTTGTTTGCATTTACTCTTTTTTGTTCATCTTTGTCGTTCATTCATCATCTTTGCTTTATTTTCGCGAAGATTTAGTTTGCTTCGCTTCTGCTATGATAAAGAGACATCCACTCTTGCATTGTGTGTTTGTGCATTTTGGGGGCGGAGCAATGAAGGGAGGGGTGTGTTTGTTTGGGTTGATTTCAGATATCAACAGTGTTCAGCAATGATTCTCAGAAATCACTTACTGCACCTTTAATTTCCCTGAACTCCCAGACAGCAGCATAGTGTCTCACACGATTGTGTTTCGTCTGGCGCTCTGAGACGCACTCATTTATGATGGAAGGAAAAACAGCCGATTGCAGAAACTTACAGTTTATTACTGATATTGTGCACCGATTTCCCAGGAAGTGATGATTTTGTTCTCTTGAACAAACGGGATGGAAACGCTGCTTTATTCACAAAGGTTTATACCATGTTCCAATTGATCCGCAGGTGATCCGTAACTTTGAGCTGGTGGGGCGGGTGAACCTGGACCAGCTGGAGCTGATGAAGGACAAGATGAAGGATGTGAACAGCAGCGAGGAAGAGGAGAGAGAAGAAGAGGAGGCAGACGAAGAGGAAGAGGAGGAGGAGATGATGGATGAGGAAGAGGAGGAGAAGCCTCCGGACGAGACAGAGGACACAGGTAACAGTTCAGCAGATTCACTCATTCTGAGTAAAGATAATCAACAGGAGGTCAAAATATAACGCTATCAAGCGTAGTGTCACACTAGGTCATGTAGGTCACGTTAGTCAAGCTCGCATTAGCTGACGTCTTCCGAATACGACGCCTATCACTGTATTCATATCTCCTTCAGTATTATCAGGAGCGGATGACCCTCCTCCCTCCCCAGCTCCGCCTGTCTCCAGTCAGGATTTAGTATTCTGATTCCCCTCGAATCAGACTAAATTCTCGAATTATGTTGTACATTAAAATATTGACATTAGTGATATCTGCAATACATTCATGTTGGTTGTGTTCTGTTTACCCTAAGGGAGGCTATCAATCCTTTTTTTGGGCCGATAAATAATGGCGCAAAGTACACCAGTACATTGACGAGCGCAAACCTTAGTAAATCAGCTTGCGTGTTTAAACACTCTCCTCCCAGAAATTTTGAGCTCAAATCTGAAAAAAACAATGGTTTTGTCTGTAGTGTCTCACATTACGGGCCTTTTACACAAAACGTCACAATTAGGTGACGTAAATGTACGAAACAATTGATCCCGAAACAACAGATTCCTATAGAGCTAATCACACTGGGCGTGATCAATCACAGCGTGATAAAGCGAGAATTTCTTCAACAAATATTGATTTTTTCCGCTGTAAGCTCTTGATCGGCCCAAAGCCGGCATCCGACCAGCGCGGAAGGTCTCTACGTGTTACTGTCTTTTCTCGAGGCAAAGTATTTTTTCATTAAATGCAATACATTTGAATATGTATTTTCTCGTTATTTCATCTGACTCCATAAATGAAAAGGTTTTTAATGATATCTGTGCATCATTAAATGTGAGCGAATGTTTGACTATTCTTTTTAACTCTTTAATGAAAATAATGTCAAAGTCAGTTAGAATAATCAAATGTAACAATTTATTATGTCAGGTAAATGTATCACGCCAATTTCATAATCAATTCAAAGATAATCAATACAATAACATCAAAAGCTCTGGATTAAAGAGAAGAGATGCAACCCGACATTACGATATACATGAGGCTGAATTCTTCGTGGTCCTTCAACATCACAGGCTCATCTGAGTAACAGAAGGCCCCGATCTTCTCGTCGCATTCCATTATATAGACAGACCTCTTTCACACGGAAACATGGAAATTTGCATTCAGAGGTCAGAGGTTACGCCTTTTTTTGGGGGGGCTTTTTTTGGCTTAAAAGCCTTATTATCTTTTGTTTGACTTATTTGGAAATGAGACATTTGTACCAGTCGCACTGAGACATTTCAAATGATACTAAATACTCTGTGATAATCATTCACATTAAACTATATATTCTTGGGCGAGTCCTTGGTGATCTTCGCATGGGGGAGAAGGAGAGGGGGATGAGGGAAAGAGATGTAGATTAGGATGACTCTGAGGTGAGACTTTCGTCTAGATGGTGCACGAGGAGGAGTTCAGATGTTAATCTCCAGAGAGGTCCTTTGTCCTCTCAGGGTCTGGTCGCTCTTCAACCAGACGGTCCGGCATCTCCTAATTTCTCAATTCTTACACCGCCATCGCCCCGTTATGAAACAGGCCGTCCAATTAGATTTGAGCTTTGAGAAGAGAAAGAGTGTTGAGTTCATGTTATCACTGTTGTCTGAGAACAGATATCACGTTCAAAACGTTCACAACCAAAAAAGTCGTGCTTAAAGTCCTGGAATGTCATTTTACAGTGTCTGTACGAACCCTGGGTTAAGAAGAAATATCTATTGAATGAAATACTGATATATATATATATATATTACCTGAGCTAAAGCATTACTGTAAATCCCGATGCCAATGCCATGTGTTGGATTCCAGGGGAACGCAGTGTTCTTTAGATAAAAGCGTCTGTCTAATGCATGAATGTAAATGTAAAATGTCACTAAATTGGTTGTTGAAAGATCCTGAAGACATGCTGAATGTTTAAGAAGCTTTTTTCTCGTTCGCTCAGTGAGTATTGTGTTAAAGTTGTGTTGTGCTGGTGTTTCAGGTGCTCCGGAGTCTCCTGTGAAACGCTATCCGTGTGAGTTCTGCGGACGCACGTTCACGCTGAGCATTGAATGGGAACGACACGTCCTTCGACACGGCATGTGAGTCTCACGATTCAGATCAAGTCAAGAGCCTGTCATTAATTACTCCAAACCCGTACATCGTCAAAACACGATTTTCTTTGATTTCTGTGCCTCCGTTGAAACTCGCTTCACAACATTTATAAAGAGATGGTCAAATAAATCCATATGAATGAAGCGGTTTAATCCAAGGTTTCTGAAGAGACACGATTTCCTTATATGATGAACAGACTGAATTTAGGCTTTGATTCGCATATTAATCATAAACAGAAGGTTTTTCACACGCGAGAACAAACCTCATTGGTTCTTGAGCTTCTGTTTGACCAGATTTAAGTGCATATGGATTTCTTTTACAATCTTGGGTGTAGGGTTGGGAATCAAAAATCAATTCCAGTTCTGGAATCGGATACTTGTTATAAAATGTTAATGTGTTTGGATGTTTGGAGGGCGAGTAATTAATGACAGGATTTTAGTTTTCGACTGAATTAACCCTTTAACCCTTATAAAATGTGCCACATTAATCAGCCAGTAAAGCTGAACACACGTCTGATGTTTTCAGGACTGTTAACGACAGCAAGAAAGAAGACAGTCCTGTTCCCTCATCAGCTCTGCCTCTGATTGGTCCAGCAGCTGTGATTGACAGGGGGATCGACCAATCCACCGACACTGTGGACGCTGCAGGGGCAGATCAACCTGACCAATCCAAGAGTCCGATTCAGAACCAGGAAGACGAAAAGACGCTGGAGACCAAAAACAACGACCCGTAGGAGCGAAAGGAAAGCTGTAGTGAGACACGTCGTTTGGCTTTAGACGCGGTTAAGAATGTCGTACGTTTGTCCGTCTGTTTATCTTTTGTTTTGGCTGCTTGTTTTTTGGTTTAAAAAAAAGCTAGATTTGGAGTATCGGTAGATGTGTGTTCAGTTGCTGAATCTTACACTGAATTTTACAAAGTGTGACTTGGTCCCTCAGGACAGATGTTGATATATTGGTAACCAATAGTGAATGAAACCGCGAAGTCGATATTCCGATCGAATCCCGAGTCAGTCCGTAAGCCTGAGATTTTCCACGTTCAAAGCCCTTCTCTCATGTTCCTTTCAATGCACTTTCCCATTGGTTTATGAAAGATAAGAGCGTACGATAAGAATCGAATGTCTTCCGCCGCGGTGAACGCACACACACACACACACACTGATAGTCTTCAAGACGGTGTGTCGCGCGTCACGTTCGTCACAGACGAGAAACCAGAGGCGAATCCATACGAAACGCGGGAAGGGTTTCGGATTCGGTCGGAACGCCGACACGCGGTTTCAGTTTTTTTTACATTTTAGCCTTGTGTTAATCTTCCCGTAGCCGAATTCCTTGAGGAATAGTTGTTTATCTAGATAATCTTGATTCTTTTAGACATGATTTTAGAGTATCAACACTTGCCCCCCCCCCCCCCCCCCCCCCAAAAAAAAAACTTGTAGCAAATTGCTACTTTTCTTGAGGATTTGGACCTCTTCCCGGCTCACTTCCACTTCACTTTAATAACGATTTAAACGAGACGTGTTGAACATCGATGGATGAAATAATCCCGTGTTTCTCCCGTACGGATGTTTAAAGGAATATTCCGGGTTCAGAACAAGCAAGAGCTTTTACACTGGAACGAAGATGCGAGATTCAGTGTTTTACTGCACCGTAAACATGATCCCGTCACTGAACTCGGACTGTTCCTTTAAAAGAGGGATTTCTCCAGTGTCTCCGGAAGCTTTTCCCCCGTAAGGCTGAGATTGTACGTGATGGAAGTTGCTGCTCGAAAACCCCAAAGCCTTATATGTTAGACGCTTCTGGATCCACGAGCGCATCGGTCATCGGTCAAACAGAACCTCTCCTCGGTACCAAAAGTGTCGCTTCCCAAAGTCCCAAAGCAAGATATGATTGTCTTTCCCGAGCAATGACTGGACATTGCTGAGGGCGAAACCCAGTTGCCTTCTGGGTAATCTGCATGCCGTTTTGCAGCCGTGTATAAACTCCAAGCTAAGTGTTTGAAACTGAACGGGGTCTGTTCCTTAAGTGTTGTTCTGATATTTAACTTAACAAAAAAAAAACAAAAAAAAAAAAAAGAGAGAGAAGAAAAATACAAATCAATAGATGACGTCTCTTTCCGTTTTTAGCTCTCCACTGTTCAAAGCTGTTGTAAATGTTCTGGTTAAGAAAAAAAAAACCTTTTGTACCCTTAAAAGCCCTTCATAAGGAGTAGCCCAGCCTTTCTAAAAGACGCCCGTGTAGAAAACCATCAGAAATAAGCTTTTAAGACTCTTGTGACACACTGGATATCTGTATATATATATGCTTTAGTTTTCCTGGTTTCCCTTTAACTCTCGGCGCCATAGTTGACCTTAGATCTCCTCTCTTCTGTGAAACTCCTGATGATTTCTGATGGTGGGTTGTGATGTCTTCTAGACTGGTTGTTTACAGTTTTATTCCTTTGATTTCTCTATATTCTGTAAATATTGTAATTCATTGTCTTTTTTTAACTTGGTAATAAAGTTATCAGATAACCTAAACGCACGCGCTTCCGTCGTGTTCTGTGTGGGACTCGCACTCACGGGTCTGAGTTATGATGATTTATTTGTGGTCAAACATATGTGAAAGGATTTGCCATATTCTTATATTGTTTTACAATAAGCACTGTGAACTAACATGAACATTTATATTAACTGACATTAACAAAGGTTAGTTAATAATGTAACAAATTAAACCACCTTGTAAAGTTTTACCGAATTATTTTATTACAATTATTATTTGAAATCATTTTGTTAATTTAATCAAACACGCAGAACAGAGTTTTTGGGGGGTATTAGATAAGAAAACCATAAAACGTGTTGTATTTATGATTCCAATTCATGATATTTTGAAGAAAAAAACCTGAAAATGTGTTTTTTGAACATTTTGATTAAACAAAATGAAAGGAAAATGTATTTATTTGAATGTTTTAAAACATTTTTTTTCTTGATTTTTCTTCAAACATTATGGGAACGTTTCTCTTTAACGTTTAAAAAATGTTAGACAAAACGTCCATTTCAGAAAAAAACGTTGTATAAATAATGTTTTTGTTTGAACGTTTTGAGAACATTATAAAAGCCCAGATAACTTTCATCACGCTCTATTAACGTTACAAACTCCCTTTTTACTTGATTTGTTTATTAAATCAAAAACAAATGAATAGATTGACTGTACACGTCTAAGAACTGAGGCACACGCATTTAAAACTAGACTTTAGAAGCATTTCTCTCAGAACAGAGAATACATTTACTCAAAACTCGATGATTTATGGACATATTTCCTACATTTGACATCCCTCTTTATCTTGGAAACCCCCGTGGAGTGTCAGTGTTATCAAAATGTTATTATAACGCGTCTCGAGGAGAGAAATAAACGGACAAAGTGTCATGAGGTGTTGAAATACAATGAAGTTTTGGTGTTTCCCGGTTCCAGTGTTATGAGGTCAGAGGAAAACCCGGATAAATCCCACAGAGACTTGCTCTGCAGAACGCCAGGAGCCGAGCCGGAGTCTCAGTGTTTCTGACTGAGCGGTTCCTCAGGGTCGAGGAGGACAAACCCTGCAGAGTCAGTTCAGTGTTCGGAGGATGATGAACGTCCCTGATAAAGCGTTGACCTTCAAGGCGTCAGTAGAGGAGCTGTTACTGGATATTGTCCAAATGAGACCTTCTTGTAAAGTGTTATTATATTATTATTTGAAATCATTTTGTTCATCAAATCAAACACGCTGAAAGACATTTTTGTTGTTGTGTGATAAGAAAACCATAAAACATGTACACAGTATATATGATGATGTGATTCCAATTCATAGGCTATGTATTCATATAATCATATAAAATATCATATATGATTCCAATTCATGAATTTTTGAAGAAAAACATCTTAAAATACGTTTTTTGAACATTTTGATTAAAAAAAAGAAAGGAAAATGTACTTGCATGTTATACAGATGCTCTTATTCAAATCATCTTTACAAAAATACGTACAACATTAAGTTATGAAAACGTAAATGTTCTCGGAATGTTTTAACAAGTTCTCGGAATGGAACATTGTATCATTCTTCAAACATTATGGGAATGTTACTTTTGAATGTAACATTCTAAAACTGTGACGTTTAAAAAACGTCAGACGAACGTCCAACTGAAACATTTCAGAAAAAACACTCCATGATCGATGGACAAATAATGTTTTTGTACTAACCTTTTCATAACATCATTAAAGACCGGGCAATCAAAGATCGTTACTGGAAGAACGTTTGTTCATAACTGTGAGAGAACCTTAAAAAATAAATATTGAATCATGAGAGCAAGAACATTTTCATTGGGTATTTTGTCTATTGTATATTAGTGTATTAAATGCACACAAACACACTGTCTTACGGCCGTCCGATGATAAAGAAACCCAGCAGAAGAGACGAGGAGATTCCAGAGCTGCTTTTATTTCACAGATATAACATCATCTTTTAAAAATATCTGCCAGACATGAGGGATCAGCGGATCAGAACATCAGACGAGTGTTTCGGTGGAAGGAAGGAAACCCTGGAGACCCTTTAAACAACCAAAGAAGAGTCTGATGAGAACCACACGTTTCTCAGGAACACTCCCATCCTTCACTTCAGTGCTGGAAATTAAAACACATGTTCATGTCAGGATCAAACCAGTGCGACTGCCGGTTCAATGCATTTAAGTTATTAATTCTGCTGAATGAATTTTTTTTTTTTCATTTTATGAACAAACATTATTCCCGTAGTTATGAACAAACATTTTTACCGTAGTTATGAACAAACATTATTCCTGTAGTTATGAACAAACATTATTCCCGTAGTTATGAACAAACATTATTCCTGTAGTTATGAACAAACATTATTACCGTAGTTATGAACAAACATTATTCCCGTAGTTATGAACAAACATTATTCCCGTAGTTATGAACAAACATTATTCCCGTAGTTATGAACAAACATTATTCCTGTAGTTATGAACAAACATTATTCCCGTAGTTATGAACAAACATTATTCCCGTAGTTATGAACAAACATTATTCCTGTAGTTATGAACAAACATTATTACCGTAGTTATGAACAAACATTATTACCGTAGTTATGAACAAACATTATTCCCGTAGTTATGAACAAACATTTTTACTGTAGTTATGAACAAACATTATTCCCGTAGTTATGAACAAACATTATTACCGTAGTTATGAACAAACATTATTTCCGTAGTTATGAACAAACATTATTCCCGTAGTTATGAGCAAACATTATTCCTGTAGTTATGAACAAACATTATTACCGTAGTTATGAACAAACATTATTACCGTAGTTATGAACAAACATTATTCCCGTAGTTATGAACAAACATTTTTACTGTAGTTATGAACAAACATTATTCCCGTAGTTATGAACAAACATTATTCCTGTAGTTATGAACAAACATTATTACCGTAGTTATGAACAAACATTATTACCGTAGTTATGAACAAACATTATTCCCGTAGTTATGAACAAACATTATTACCGTAGTTATGAACAAACATTATTCCTGTAGTTATGAACAAACATTATTCCTGTAGTTATGAACAAACATTATTCCCGTAGTTATGAACAAACATTATTCCCGTAGTTATGAACAAACATTATTCCTGTAGTTATGAACAAACATTATTACCGTAGTTATGAACAAACATTATTCCCGTAGTTATGAACAAACATTATTACCGTAGTTATGAACAAACATTATTACCGTAGTTATGAACAAACATTATTACCGTAGTTATGAACAAACATTATTCCTGTAGTTATGAACAAACATTATTCCTGTAGTTATGAACAAACATTATTCCCGTAGTTATGAACAAACATTATTCCCGTAGTTATGAACAAACATTATTCCTGTAGTTATGAACAAACATTATTACCGTAGTTATGAACAAACATTATTCCTGTAGTTATGAACAAACATTATTCCTGTAGTTATGAACAAACATTATTCCCGTAGTTATGAACAAACATTATTCCCGTAGTTATGAACAAACATTATTCCCGTAGTTATGAACAAACATTATTCCTGTAGTTATGAACAAACATTATTCCCGTAGTTATGAACAAACATTATTCCCGTAGTTCTGAACAAACATTATTCCCGTAATTTCTCCCATAGGGATGTTTTTTTTAAGGCTTCATTAAAGCATGATTAATTCTGCTGAATGAAATAAAAAAGTTAATTTTCAGTGTTTGTTGTGTGTCTGTCAAGAATGCTTATACAATGTTCAGGATAAGAGCCGTTCTGTACTGTAATGTAAAAGAAAAGGGATTCATTCAAACTATAGTCTCACAAAGTCAGATCTATACAGTCTATAGTCTCAGATATACTTTATAATCAAACTATCATATCAGTGTGGTTTTAATGAGCTCATCTGTCCACATGATGATCCACATCTCTATGATCAGATGCTCTGTTTCTCAGTTGGTGTTGTGTGTTTGTGTTATAGAGAGGAAAGGGCAGCACATATTTACATATTTACATATTCATTTAGACGTCAAGTCAAGTCATCTTTATTTATACAGCGTTTTTATCAACACAGAGTGTTTGAAAGCAGCTTTACAGAGATAAAAGGAAAATAATGCAACAAAGTTTGTTTCCAGAAGAAAATAGCGTCTCAGTCCAGCTTAAGGAAGTTCAGTGATGCTTCATTTTTGTTTAAAAAAAAAAAAACGTTATTAATTTAGTTAATTTATATATATATATATATATCGCTGCTCTGGAGAAAACTGTGATGTCATCGTCCAGCTCAGTTCAGTTCTTGTATAATAGTGTCAATGCAGGAGATCAATAATATTGTAGAATATTAAATGTCCCCAACAAAGCAAGCCAACTAACTAACTAACGTCGCTCAGGAAATTTGTTAACAGTACATCGCTGTAAAGAGTTTTCAAACTTCTTTTTACTTCTAAGTGACGAATGAAAAAGAACTTTGCCGTATTTCGGTGCATATAATCACGTTCATCATAAGCAATAAGTTGCAGTTCATTAAACGGCCACCGGTGTCGCTCATTACAAGAGTTACATTTATAAACATTAGTGAAACTTGTGAGAATGTTCCTCGTCAGCGGGGATTCACCCTAATAAACCCTAACAGATTAAAGGAACACTGATTAAAACGAATCTGTGGTGAAGTAAATGCTACAGAAAAAACAAATGTAATTTCTACATGAAGAAGTTAGTTAATTTAGTAAATTTTATAGTAGTACTCAATTCAAGCCTGTAGAAATTAAAGCGTTAAATATCAACAATATAAAATTAAGTAAAACCTACTCAACCTTTCTGATACTGGTGTTCCCATCATGCACTGGGGCATGAATAATTAATAAAGATGATTTTTTCACTGTTTTCCAGCTGTATTTCCAGCGTTTTATCACTGCTTTTATTGTAAGGTTTGCTAACTTGCGATTTTGTGACAAATTGATTCATTTTCTACTAAACGATCTTTCAAATGTTACCCTTTATTATGTAGATGTGGAGTCTACATGACATCTATTGTATTATTCACATTTCTAAGTTAAGCATGTTTAAATGCATGGTTTAATTCAATGTTATATTATTTGAGTAATTTAGTTGAATTTACTTAACTTAGTTAAGTAGATTTTACTTAACTCTATATTGGAAATGAAATAAGTTATAATTAAGTAATATTTAGCCCACTTAATTACTTCATGAATGTTAAGTTCAATAGTAAGTAGATTTTACTTGATTTACTCACCGTCATGTCCTTTCTTTCTTCTGTAAACACAAAAGTAGATGTTTTACATGCTTGTGTCATTGATTTTGAGTTTGCCAGAAGATAAAGCATTCAGGCTTACATGAGGGCGAATAAACCATTGCAGGATTTCCTCGTTCGCTTGAACTGTGGCTCGAAATGAAGTGTGTAAACCCTGGTCACGTCTTTCAGGGCAAAACCTTTTATATTTTATTAAAACCTGCGACAAATCTCCCTGTTGTATAATTCATCGTTCTCGGACTCTGTGGACTGTCGGCAAACTTCGCATCTCATGCATTAGTATAAGTCTAGGCTACCGAATGAAATTTCAAACGGCATTAACAATCATTTATGCAATGCATATTAATTATTAATCTAAACTACAATTAAGTGTCATGCCAGCAAACCGGGAACGTTCTCAGAACATTCTAGAAAGGTTCTCTTAAAGTTAAATGAACAAACGTTTCTCCGGTAGTTTTTTTTAGGGGTTGGTTCCGGAGGGTTTTTTTTCCATTCATTTCTCCCATATGGATTTTTTAAAAAAAGGCTTTGTTAAAGCATTATAAGCAATAAAACAAACCAATAAGCTACAACGAAAATAACAACAACATAGCAAACATTAAGTAGAAGAAAAAAAAAAAAAAAAAAAAAAAATTTGGAAATCGGACAAAAATACAAGATTGTGAACTTATCAGCTTTAGTGAGGGAAAGAACTACAATCCCACGATGCATTGCGAACAGCATAATTAAATTAAAAAAGATGGATAAATATAAAACTACTCATTTAAAAATGTTGATTATATATATATATATATATCTAAACAATACATTTTAAGTTTATCGCAAAATATATTGAAATATTTAAGTATTTTGAGAGCCTTCATTGTTAGTGGGCGGAGCTAACAAGCTCTTATGGTGCATTTACTCACAGCGCCTCTCTGATTGGTGGAATTTGCAGCACAGCATCATGGGTAATGTAGTTTTTCATCACAAATTCTGCTTTTAAACACTATTATTTAAAAAAAATGAGTTGAAACAATGCAAAGCAGAAACAAATACCATCGATTAACAGCCTCGTAGCTCACAGTAGGGCCGACTTTAAAGGTTTATAAGTTATTGTTAAAAATCAGTGTTTCTATGGAGAAAATGAATGGAGTGTATATTTCCGTTATAGATATTACGTGATTATTGACTGTGCAGGATTGTTCGTATTCCTGCCTGATTCCCAGAGTCTCTTGGCAGTTTGAGCCTCAGGTTGAGTCACTCAGTGACGTGTTCGAGGCCCCTGTTGTTTGTGCATCTGTTGCGTTTCCACTCTTTCCATTCGCTCGAGGAGGTGCGGCAATGGAAGCTTTGAAAACATGCAAAACATCGACTGATGATGCCAATCCCTGTAGAGTTGGGATGTCAGGTTAGGGTAAAACCTGCAGAAAATAAAAAAGAATAAATAAATGAATAAATCAATCAAATGAATACATGTAGGAATAAATAAATCTAAAAATAAATGAATGCATAAATAAATATAAATAAATAAATAAAATTACAAATAAATTGAAAATAATAAAAATACATTAAAAAATAAAAGCAAAAAATTATAAATTAGGGGGAAAATAATACAAAAAATAATTTGATTAAAAACGAATCATATTTATTTTATCAAGTGGTTTATTGCTTTATTTATTTTCTTATTATCACATTTATTTATCTATTTGTTAATTTATCTATTTATTCATTCATTCATTCATTTTTAATGTCTGCAGGTTTGGTCCTCCATAATGAGATCCTGATAACGTTTATTATACCATAAGAAAAGGGTATTTTTTTATATTCAACAAAAACTCAATTTCCCAGCAGCCCTGTTGGCAGTGACGCAATCGTTGCGCATGCGCCGTGTGGCGCGAGGGGGGCCGGGCCGTCGACTGTTTATGCGCGTAATGGCGGCGATCAGGTTGTGATGAGCCACGGCGAAAAACACACATCCAGCGATCCAGCCCTCGATCAGTTTCCACACCGGCGACACGGAAGAACGTGAAAATGCAGATCACGCTGAAAACCCTCCAGCAGCAGACGTTTAAAATCGACATCGACGCGGAGGAGACGGTGAGAGACGCGCGCGTGAGAGGAGCGCGCGCTGCTAGCGGCTAACAGCTAACGGATTTCTGTCAGCGATGTCACTAAAACACACGAGAACACTCCATTAAGCCTCTCAAACACACCAGAATTATACTTATATACTTTATATGATCACACTAGGTGCGTTTCTGTGCGCGCGCGGCGCTGTTTGGTGTTTACGGAGTTATGTGAACCGTTTTAGCATTAGCATATTAGCTGCTCGTAAAATGAGTTTTTACTTTAGTCGAAACATAGTTAAAGTTTTCTAAATAAGACACGCGATATTGCGATTACTTTAAAATCTCTGCAATTAACTTTTAAACGTCAGTATGACCTTTTAAAAGGGCAAGGCAGACAATTAATGGGTAATTTGGGTGTTTTAGCAAGTCATGCTGTGGTGTTGTAAATGGTTTAACGCGTGTTTTTAGTGTGTGCGAGAGGTTCATATAAACACACACTCTTCTATACACAGCTATCTGTGTGTGTCGGGTCCATTAACATGATGTATGTGTTTTCCAGACATTGAAATGACAGAATTCGGTATATTCTGTATGAAAGTGCTTCACTATTGGATCGTTAACACGTTTTTATTGCTTACAGTCAGTTCGCGTCTTTATCAGGCTGCATGATGGTTTCTTCTAGATGGGGATTTTCCCATATCAGTTGGTTTAGTTTGGCATTGTTGAAAGGTCACTGTTGCTGGCTTCATTGTAACCCAGTGACTTTTCATTACAGATTGTATTTCTGTCTGTTTTCTCATGTGTGCCGATAGTCACGTGACTGTGGCGTGATCTCAATCTATTGCTAGTCTTTGTCTTTTGATCCCTGTTGTCCAGATAAAGGGTTAGTTCACCCAAAAAATGAAAATTACCCCATGATTTAATAACTCTCAAGCTATCCTAGGTATATATGACTTTCGTCTTTCAGATGAACACTCGGAGTTATATCAAAAAATATCCTGGGAGTGAATAGAGCCTGAGAGTTTGAAGCCCAAATAAGTGCATCCGTCCATCATAAAAGTAATCCGTACGACTCCAGGGGTTAATAAATTGCTTAGGAAGTAAATAAAAATATCCATATTTATAACTTTATCAAGTATAATCACTCACTGGCTTCCGGTAACGGCTGTACGCGAGTCTAGTTCCGGCAGAAGAGTGACCTCTGACCCGACGAGTGACCTCTGACCCGATGCATGACTAACTGACGAACGTGGAAGTGCAGAGGATCAAGAGAAACAAAACACCAGTCACGAATTACACGTTTAAAACGAGAATTTTTAAAGAGAAGTGTGGGAGGAGCTTAAGTTAGTTTGAAACGCGAGAGCCGCAACTCTCAGCTAAGCTTACGCTACTCCTACATCACGCGGCGGAGCCGTAATGATTACTTTTATGATGGAGGGATGCACTTTTTTGGGCTTTTAAAATCTCAGGCACCATTTACTCCCATTTTACTCCCTTTTAACAATATAGATGTTTCAAAGCAGCTTTACAGCGATAACAAGAGATTACAGTAACAGAGATTGTTATAGCAGCTCTTGAATAAAGTTATTGTCCAGATAAAGTTAGTTTTGATTGATTCACTTCCGATGCGATCATCATTAGTTATTACCTTAGTGGCCGCTAACACAACTAGGGGTGTGTCGGTTTCAGAATTGGTGATGACGGTTATGACGTGAGTCAAATGTGACGGTTCGTAACATAACTGTCGTCCGGGGGGGGGGGGTGCGACGTTCATCTGTTATAGGACAACTTATTTTGAATAAAATTAATATTTGTGTAGTGTTCAATGTTGTTATCAATAGAGATAAGCGGATGGGGTATTAGTTCATCCACAACCGCATCACAAAACTCATCATCATCCGCACCAATGTTTTTTGACCAGATTTCAAAGCCGCACCCGCCCGCCATCCGCTGATTGTTTTGCGGTCTATGGACGATGCAATGCTCTGCTGATGCGAGCCACAAGAAAGCCCTTGTCTGTTCTAGAAAGGATGCAGCAAAGATATTTAATGCTAATGTATGAGGCATAGGCCTACGCTGAGTTTCATTCATTTACGATGAGATGCGCTCTAGTTCAACTTCACAATGCAATGCAAGTGAACGCGGCGCACCGGCACCTCCATGTCACGGTTATTATATTGTCTCCTATATTTCCTTTTTATTTATTAAATACATGCAATTGGTTGATGAAACATTTATTAAAATTAAGATACAATTTGTACAAAGCGAAATTCGCTTTCAAGAAAGGCTTTCTACAAAGCAAAACTTAATGAAGTGGTAAAAATCATGTCTGACGATTTACAAAACAAAACTTCATTAAGTGGTAAAAACCATGTCTCCCGATTGCAAATGTTCATTGCTAATGTTTATTATCGCAAATGTTTTTCATTTGTTTAATAAATCTCATAATGATGGCACATCACTATATCATAGCTTTTATTTCTATCTCAAATGATTGGCGGTCGGTCAAGGGGTACTTGGCAAAGAATCAAATACAGTTGGAAACGACGTAGACCATTAATAACACAGACTGTTAACATTTGTTTTTAATTAGTATTTAAACATTCTCTATGATAAAAAATGTTTGTAAAAATATTTTAATAACACGGTTTTGGCGGTTATAGAGATCTAATGACGGTGTTCAACTATAACCGTCGGTCTCACGGTTATATACTAACCGTCACACCCCTAAACACAACACCGTTCTACACACTTAGGATGGCTTGAGAGTGAGTAAATTATGGGATAATTAATTTTTTGGGTGACCTATCCCTTTAAGATAACTGATTACTGTTTCTACTCATGTTTGTGCATCAGATGAGAGCAAAACCTGAGCTGAATTGATCTGAAATGATGACTCTTGTCCTCTGTAGAGCTGCTTTACAGCTGAATTTGTCTTCGTTTGCATCATTGATTCTGTTATTTTCCTGTTTACTACTGTCAATCTGCTGTAATACTGTATAAAGCGCTATAGAAATAAAACTGACTTGACTAATAGGGTGGATGTTTTGGGCGTTAATTTATTATACATTCATTTCATTTTTATCATCATTCATTTCATATTATTTATTATTATTCAGCTTGATGTGTTATTTAGAGTTGTATTTTTACCCATAAGCCCCTGAAAAAGCTTTTTTTAAACCAAATGACAAATTTGTGCCGTTAAATAAGTCAGCTGGACCTGTAGGAAGGAAGACGCTCGCTGGGTTTACCTCTCTCTTCCTGTTGATCAGGCCTTTTGGAACAGATTATTCTTAGAAATCGTCTTTCCCAGGAAAGCAAAAACATAAATATGCAGTTTTTCCCCATATCTAGCTCCAGTAAGTTTAGTTTTCTTTGTAGAGCAAACAGAGAGAGCTCGGATCCGACAGTATTATTCAGATCAATTCAGTTCAAGTATTAGGGCTGCACGATTAATCGTATTATAATCGGGATGACAATGTTTGCTTTTGTCGATGATTTAAAAATAATCATCACAATATTTGCGCCGCTTATTAATTGTCCTGAAAACGTTAAAAAAATATTATTAGACATCATCTTGCATTGGTAACGAGCCTTCACTTATTTCTTCTTGTGGTTGCCAGATGTCAGGAAAATGAAGCTTTTCTCTTAAAAAAAAGGACACATTTTCTTCCCAGTGTTTTACTTAATCTTCTCCATCTGGCAACCTTGCTTTCTCTGTGCTGATGATCTGACAACACAACAAGCATGTACATTTGAGTTTAGCGATGCTGATTCTGAAATTCTTCCCGAATTAAAGGGTTAGGTTAGGCATAGTCATTAATTACTCTCCCTCATGTCGTTCCAAACCTGTAAGACCTTCATATTTAGAACACAAATGAAGATGTTTTGATGAATTCCGAGAGGATTTTGATCCTCCATCATTGCAACTTTCAAGGCCAAGAAAGTAAAGACATTGTTGAAATAGTCCATGTGGTTCAAACTTAATGTTACGAAGCGACATGAATACTTTTTGTGCGCAAAAACCCCCCCAAAATATTGTTGAATAAAGTCGTTATTGCGCACAAACAGTATCCATGTCGCTTCATAACATTACGTTTGAACCACTGGAGTCACATGGACTATTTTAACGACGTCTTTACTACCTTTCTGGGCCTTGAAAGTTACAATTACATCGCAGTCTATGGAGATTCAGAAACCCCTCAGATTTCATCAAAAATACCTTCATCTAAAGATGAACAAAGGTCTTAAGGGTCTGGAACGACATGAGGGAGAGTAATTAATGACAGAAACTGTAATGAACTAACACTTTAAAGCTGTTTGCTGTTGCTAAATCTGCGAAAGAACCTGTAATAAATCCAAACATGAATCTTGACCATATTGGTTGCGATCATGGTTGGTGAATGACTGCAATACAAAATGGAAATTGTCAGTACAAATTTGCATTTTTAAAGCAATCTGAATCTGATTGGTCTCATTTGCAACTGAATTGCTTCTCATAAAATATCTAATGTGATTTACAAAGCACTTACCAAAACCATACATAACCAGAAGTCATATAGATGGTAAGTAGCGTTCAGTTTACTCTAATTAATACAATTGTAATCAATACATTTTTTGCATTCATTTCCCATGTGATGAAGCTATGATAGTTGGTTTAATGAAGTCAATAGCCAACGAGAATAATCGTGATTATGTTTACCCATGATCGTGCAGCCTTAAGTTTTATTCTCATCCAATAGTGGAAGTGCAGTCGAATCGATCGGTAAGAGTTTTAGTTTAAATGATCAGATTAGATGGATTGGAGTCGTTGTTTTGGATCCAGACTCGTTTACACTGAACTAACGACCTGATGACCCGTGTAAAGCGTCATTAGCGTCGCAGACTCACAGTAGTTTTGTTTAAACAGGTTTTTTTGCTGAAACCGGATCACAGGTTTGCTCTCTTTCTCTTCTCAGACTTTGATTTGTTTTTGTCTTTCACAGGTAAAAGCCTTAAAGGAAAAAATAGAGAATGAAAAGGGAAAAGATGGCTTTCCGGTGGCGGGACAGAAGTTGATATACGCAGGTACGTCGTCTTTCTCTCTGCGTGTGATAAGTGTGATTGTGTGGCGTGTTTGGGCGGCTGTTTCCAGCTGATAAGGATTCGTCCTCGCAGGTTTTGCTCTAAAATGATGTGAAATGCAGCGATTAAGTATGTTTGTGCAGCGGCATCATTTGATGGATGACTGACAGCTGTCAGATTCAGACGCGAGAGCTGCTGGCTGATGAATAACGTGACGCTTGTTTTCATTATTTTGTGTCATACCACAGGCAAAATTTTGAACGATGACACGGCGCTCAAGGAGTACAAGATAGATGAGAAGAACTTCGTGGTGGTTATGGTAGCGAAGGTGAGACATTTATAGAGTTTTGTGATGTGTTTGAGTCTGAAACATTCTGAATTATTAAAGAGGAATTATGAAAACACAAATATCATTATTTGGAAGTCAGTGAAGTAAAAAGAAAAGTCTTTGACTTTGAGATGGAGGACATTTTTTGGATCTAAATCAAGCATCAAAGCATCATATATTGCTGTTGAAATTCATTTGTTCTGTTTTGATCTATGGATTCTGTTTTAATGGTTTAATTACATTGAAATAATAATAATAAAAAAAAAACATGTCTAATCCATTTAATTCATAAAACGTGAATAATTTAGTACAGTTTTTACAATAATAGAAATGTTTCAAAAATGGTGGTAATCTAATGAAGACAAAACATTAATTTAATTCTTAGAATGTAATGAAATGAAAATGTAACTATTCCTTTTTTTTTTTTTTTTTTTGGTAAACAAAGTGCTGCAACGATTAATTTTAAGCATTTAAAACATGGAACATTCAGACTCTAGTCCTCTGCAGTTTGATTTATTTATTTTAAAATGATTTATTAATCCAAAATATTCCAAATTCCTTGATTCCATTTTATTCAGTAAATTCCATTTTATAGTTTGAACCTTTACGATTGAACATTCCTGCTGCTGTACCTTTTTAAGACATCGACATGTAAATGAGCTCTGTTATGATTGGCTATTTTCTGCTCACTGGTGTAATTCCCTGAACTGTAGATGATGTGTTAATGATAATGTGGATGTGTGTGTGTGTTTATATGAAGTATAATGTGATGTGTCTCCTGCAGCCTAAAGCGGCTCCTGCATCTTCATCTTCATCTGGATCCGCCTCCTCATCTGTTGCCACGGCGTCTGGCTCCGCCTCCTCCATCACTACAGCGACGACCCCGACCGCGACCCCAGAAACCCCGACCGCGACCCCGGCCAAAGACGACAAACCCGCCGAGGAGAAGCCAGCCGGCAGCACTGCGCCCTCCTCCACACCCGCCAGGTACACACACATTTGAATGCTTTTATTTGCATCTGAGAGACATTACAAAGAAAACAAGATCCACATACTCTGGGAAGAGTCTTTGACAAGGTGACAGGTCTACAATTCATGGCTCACATACCTGTACAGGTCCTTCCATTTATGATACTCAACACATTAGTGTTGTCAAAAATACTTTGGTACCAAGTCGGTACTAAATTTTTTTTAAACGTCACGGTTCCAGGTTTCCTCAAACTCGGTGCTTGATGCAAGTGCGTGCCCTTGCATTAGCTTTAGATATATTTATGGAGATGAGAAATAAAAAGCCGTCATTAATATCAGTCCGTCAGAAAAGCAGTTCTAGGCTTATTCTTGGCTGGATAACTCTTAGCAGGTTTAAAAAGCCCTTTTAAAATTAAATATGAATGCAGTTTTGGATTAAATAAAAGTACAGTCAAGTCAAATAAAACACGTTTTATCTCCCGTATAGTTTGGTAACACTACAATAA
>CM040806.1:1155000-1180000 GCA_022829025.1 Squalius cephalus
AATTTTATTCTTTGCCAAATTCCATTTTAGTCTTTCCCAAATTCCATTTTAATTTCATTCTTTCCAAATTTCATTTTAGTCTTTTCCAAATTTCATTTGATTCTTTCCCAAATTCCATTTTAATTTCATTCTTTCCCAAATTCCATTTTATTCTTTGCCAAATTCCATTTTAGTCTTTCCCAAATTCCATTTTAATTTCATTCTTTCCAAATTTCATTTTAGTCTTTTCCAAATTTCATTTGATTCTTTTCCAAATTCCATTCCAAACTAAATAAACACATGTAAAGGTCATGTTGAACATCTTTCTGATGTATTAAAGCGATAGTTCACCCATAAATACCCACAAGTCTTCTGTTCATCTGAGGAACATCTGAGAGATTTCTGTCCCTCCATTAAAACTCTGACGCTTCGAAAGGTTCATAAAGAGATGGTGAAATATGAATGCAGCGGTTTAATCCGAGCCTTCTGAAGAGACACGATCACTTTATATGATGAGCAGATTCAATTTAGGCTTTTATTCTTGTGTAAACATGAATCAGCACTGAAACATGGTAAACTGAACCTTAACGAGATTAATATTTGATCCTTTTCTTCTTTACAGTTCGGATTCTTCGCCAAATGCAAACATATTTGAGGAGGCGACGTCTGCGCTGGGTAAATCCACACACACACACACACACACACACACACACACACACACACACACACACACACACAGACACACACACACACACACACACACACACACACACACACACTCACTCAAGCTCACGTTCACATCTGTGTGTTCTCGTCTCCATTAATCCAGTAATGTGTCTGGCATGTGTCTGGTGTGTGTGTGTGTGTGTGTGCAGTGACGGGTCAGTCCTACGAGAACATGGTGACGGAGATCATGCTGATGGGATACGAGCGGGACAGAGTTGTGGCGGCACTGAGAGCCAGTTTCAACAACCCTGACCGTGCCGTCGAGTACCTGCTCACGGTGAGAAACATTACATTTAACCCTCATCCTTCCCTCGCACTTCATAACACCTCTCAAAATGACCCAAAGCCATACAATTATATATATATAATGTTTTTTTTTTTCGAGTTTCGATTTGTACTGAATGTATTCGATTTGAATTTCGAGTACCTGCTCACGGTGAGAAACACTGCAGCAAAAAACACTGTCTGTGTGTGTGTGTGTGTTTGCATGTGTGTGTGTGTTAGGGCATCCCCGCGGAGGGCGAGGGCAGTGTAGGAGCTGCTGACCCAGTGGCTCCTGTAGGTGGCGCTCCTCTTGTAACCTCGGGTCTCTCTTCACCGTCCAGTACCGCCCCGTCACAGCCCAGCACAGGATCAGGCGGTGAGTGACACACACACACACACACACACACACACACACACACACGCTCTGAAAGCACTGCGAGTTTGAGTCGCTTATAATGTGCATTTGAAAAAGCAACACTTGTCAAACATCTTTCCAAACATGAGAAGCGTTTATGAACCTCTTGTCCAACAAAAGACATTTAATAATAACACGCTTTTCCTCCAGACTCACTCCGTGAGGACAGCTGAGCTCCTCCTGTGAGATGATGAGTGTGTGTGTGTGTGTGTGTAAGGACAGCTGAGCTCCTTCTGTGAGATGATGAGCTTCTCACACAGAATAAGGCAGTCGTGTGTTTATTAGTCGTGATTAATCAAAGCGTTTCAGTCTTCTGTTCATTCAGCCACAGCAATGGGGGTTTCCTGGAATGATGTGTGTTATCATACCTTCTGCAGGGCGTGTGTGTGTGAGACGCCCTCTGGTGTTCAGATGGATATGGTGTGTGTGTGTGTGTGTGTGTGTGTGTGACGCCCCCTGGTGTTCAGATGGATATGGTGTGTGTGTGTGTGTGTGTGTGTGTGAGTGTGTGTGTGTGAGACGCCCTCTGGTGTTCAGATGGATATGGTGTGTGTGTGTGTGTGTGAGACGCCCTCTGGTGTCCAGATGGAGCATTTCCTACCGATCAGCCGCTGCACTGACAAACTCCACATAAAATAATCACAGCCTTTGCCAAATCGTGTGCGGTTTCATTGTGATTAATCGTGCAGCTCTAGTTCTTGACGTGCAACAGTTTCTCTGACTCTCTCCTGTGTGTGTGTGTGTGTGTGTGTGTGTGTGTGTGTGTTTGCAGCCAATCCTCTGGAGTTCTTGAGGAACCAGCCACAGTTCCTGCAGATGAGACAGATCATCCAGCAGAACCCGTCTCTGCTACCAGCTCTACTCCAGCAGATCGGCAGAGAGAACCCACAGCTCCTGCAGGTACACACACACACACACACACACACACACACACACTCTCACACACACACACACAGATCATCCAGCAGAACCCGTCTCTGCTACCAGCTCTACTCCAGCAGATCGGCAGAGAGAACCCACAGCTCCTGCAGGCACTCACACACACTCACACACACACACACACACACACTAAGTCAGAAATGACAAGGAGGCAGCTTCACGCAATACAATGTCATTAGAGACCTAAATGCGCTCTGTCTCTGTGTTTGCAATAGCGTTCAGATGCGGATTACTGACTCTTGTCTTGATCTTCCTGTTCAGTGCCATACATGAACCCTCAGCAAATCAGGGCTAAGCTTTTCTGTGTTTCTTGTTTTCACAGCAAATCAGCAGCCATCAGGAGCAGTTCATCCAGATGCTGAACGAGCCGGTCCAGGAGGCGGGGCAAGCGGGCAGTGGGGGCGGGGCCGGGGGCGTGTCTGGGGGCGTGGCCGAGGCAGGGGGCATGAACTACATCCAGGTCACGCCGCAGGAGAAAGAAGCTATTGAGAGGGTGAAACACCATTTTGTCCTTTTAAAAGCACTTTTTTTTATTTTTGTACATATCTTATTGGAATCTGATCATATTTAACAAGTGTGCAAAAAATCACATGGAATTAGTTTCAAGCTGCTTTGAAATCGTTGTTTTCTCACAGAAAATAATAATATAATGGAGACATTTGCATTTTACATTTGCAATGTTTTTACTGATTCTAATGACTTTCATGCAATTTAGTTCAAAGTTGGTCAGATGGGCTGTATGTATTATGAAGGCAGTGTAGAATAATGAGAGTTTTTAATTAGCTAACACGTTTAAAACTAGTTAAAATGATTGACCTCAACAAGCTGTTGATCATCACACATCAGCCCACAAAGTTTATAACAGTGCTTTCTTGACTAGGGCTTTTTCCCAGTCTGAGACTTAAGATACTTTTTAAAGTCATAAAGTCTGAATTTCAACTTTTATCTAATTAAACCGAGGCCCTTTAATTAAGAGAGAGAGCCACAGATGGAGGATCTGTGCTGGCGAACGATCAAAGGTGTGCGAGTCTGTGGTCTTATCTAACCTTTCCATGTTTCCTCTGCTTTTTCCTCAGCTAAAAGCTCTCGGATTCCCAGAAGGACTCGTTATACAGGCTTACTTTGCTTGTGAGAAGAATGAAAATTTGGCTGCAAACTTCCTTTTACAACAGAACTTTGATGATGATTAGAGGAGGAGTGGCGCCCTGATCATTTCCCCCTCTTAAGTTTTCCTTTTTGAATGATCATTTTTGGAGAAGAAAATCTATACAAATACTCACTCACTCACTCTCTCTATCTCCCACACACATACACACACACTCTCTACATTTTACACACTGGATGACATGAGCACGTTTGTCTGGAGATCGTTTGAACATCATCCAGTTGCAGAAATCAGTAAAAGCCTCTTCATCTAACATTTGGCCGTGTGATACCTGTTTGTTTTTCATTTGTTCTTTTTTTTTTTTTATGACCAATAAAGAACGTTGTTTTCTCCATTGTTAGGACATGTTAGCAGGTTCAAGAGGCTTGTGGAATTTGTTTTCCTTGAATTCGGAATCACGTTTGATCAGGACTTTTGGTTTAATCATAGTTTATCATTGTCCCTGCTCAGGACGGTGTTGTTTCTTCTATTTCTTCTCGCTCTTTCTTTCACTCACTCAAGTTGACCAATAATAGGGATCCCAAATACTTAAACTGCAGTTTTAAATAGCAGTAAAGATTTTTAAATAAGCAAATGAGTTATATAAGATTGTTTCCTCTCTTTATGAAAGTATCATTAAAGGATATCGGCTCTTCTTGTGGATGTTTTGAGTAATACTGACAAATGCAGGCCTTTAATATACATTAAGAACCATTAAAAGCATGTATATGACTTCCATCGTTTGACATAGTTTGGACGTCAATATCACTATACTGTAATTTTTACAGGGAAATAAATGTTTTCGACGTAAATACGGATTACCCGTTCTTGATCTGCTGCTGTTTATGTCGTTAGGAGCTCATTTGTGTTTTATTGCATTAAAAACGGCAAATGAGAAACAGATGAAGCTGTATACACACCTGAAAGACCCATACTACACACATAATGTCTTACAACTCAAATAGACCATATTCAGAATGAAGTTATGAGCAGAAATGGGCATAGAAATTAACACTGTCAGTTCCTTTTTTAGCCGTTTTTATGGGTGGTGAATTTGCAGTATTTTACAGTAATAATGCAAGTGAGTTTTTCCTTTAAAAAAAATAAATAAAAGTTATACATTTAGTGTAATTGTATGTAAAATCATGTCGCAAACGTCTGACTGAAACATCACGTGATTAGAAAAGCCCGCGCTTGTGACCGGAATGGCGGGAAATCCTGACCGTTCACTTACAAATATTAGTACAAACGGCGAGATAACGTGAGCGATAACAACTTTAAAATGGACGTTACATAGAGGTAAGTAAAAAAATACGCTGTATAATTAAAATATTACAACAAAATATGCTGAGAGCTAAAGATTAACTTCTGGTAGAGAGTTAGTAGAGAAGAAATTGAGATATTTGGTCAGTTAGACCTGATGTCTCAAGCATTTACCTCACATACTTGGTTTTGAAACACCTTTCCAATTGAATTTGTGTCTTATATGTGTTTTGGGTAAGACGTGCTTTAATTTTACATTATTATAGGCTACATTTTGTTTTAACATCAAAATCACATGAGCCTTGGTTGAACCAAATGTCCAGGAGAGTAATGAACATAACGTTAGACAGTAAAAGAATGAATGACCATCTTTGTCTCATATCGAAGCCCATTTCCGGAACATAAGAGAAAAAATACATTAAGGCATAAATCTCATTAAAAAACATAAAAAGTAATATTTTTTTTTTTACTCTGAACGTCGTAATCTATTTTTTTTATGGCGTAATTACGATTTAACAAAGCATGGCTGGGTAACCCACATTCTTCTTTTTAAAAAAAAATCTTATTTTAAGTTCCACAGAAGAAAGAAACTCGTACAGGTTTAGAACAACTTGAGGATGAATAAATTATGGCGCCATTTTTGTTTTCTGCCGAGTTTGTCCTCCAGTGGGCGCTGTTGACCGCGACTGGAAACACGCCTATGCATTTACTCAGTGTATAAACCACTAATTATATCTAACATTTTCCTGTTGGCGTTCAGATGGGAATAAATACACAGCATAGCTAGGAAAATATTAAAAAAGAATGTTCAGCGTGTTAAAAAAAAAAAAAAAAAAAAATTAATGCAATAAATTCCAGCATATTTTGTTAATATAAGTGATTTTAATACCTGTGCACACATGTGCTCGTAAACTAAAGCTGCCAATGAAAAATCAAAGCAATATTTCAGTTCTTTCCCCTCACATGTTAATATGAAAAGTGCGTTGACTGGATCTAATCAAAAGTAATAAAAACATCAGTGATTGTTAACAAGAACATTCGGCACGTCTTTAAATATACAAAAGCACGCCAATAAAATATAATTTTGTCTGATATCCACTGCATATGAACAGACAGATAGTGAGGTTCAGTCTGTAAATAATAATAATCATAATGGTGAAGGGAATAGTGTCATTGAGTTATATAAGAAAATCAGTTTAGTTTATAACTAGAAGGAAATGAGTTCATTTGTTAATCATTAATGGATCATTAAAATATCGTGATATCCAAACATTTGATTCGAATTGTTGAAATTAGGACAGCATTATCAGATTATTTGCTTTTATTGATAGAATGTCTGAAATATCATACCATGATATACAAATGAATCGTGTTTAGGTAACACTTTACAATAGGTTCATTAGTTAACATGAATGAACAATACTTCTACAGCATTAATTAATCTCAGTTAATATTAATTTCAACATTTACTAATAAATTATTCAAATCAAAGGTTGTATTTGTTAGCATTAGTTAATAACATGAACAAACAATGGCTGTATTTTTATTAACTAACATTAACAAATATTAATAAATACTGTAACAAATGTATCGCTCATGGTTAGTTCATGTTAGTAAATACATTAATTAATGTTAACTAATGAACCTTATTGTAAAGTGTTTCTAGTATTTAAAAAAAATGATGATTCACACTTAAAATCATAACATTTTCATGCAGTAAAAGCAAAAATCAGACTGAAACCAATTTTATAGAGAAATGAATGTGTTCTGTCTGCTAAACATGATAATATGAGCAGAAAACCCTGATTATGCAGCTTAATCCATGCAAACGTTCAGTTTAATCACATTATTCACTGAACAGAATCACAAGTCACATATACCTTTTATTTTTGGTTTATTATTGGATTGCATTCATACATAAAATACAAAAAACCTTAATGAAAAATATTTACAAATGTACAAAACGTAAGATTATATTACATGAATCTGACTATAAACAAAACAGCTTTGTTCAGAGTTATTTTTTGTTGTTGTGTCTTATATAAAAATATGCATGTCTTACATATCAAAATTATTGCACCTTGCAAACCACAGTGCAGTTTAGATGTCCGTCACCGAGGAGCGCTCCAGTAAAGTCCACTTTAATCTTTGGTACCGCACTGAATACACCAGCACCTTCTCGTAACACACCTATAAATTATTCTGTACCTGAAATTAATGGCTTTTAAACAATCCAGTCGACGGATCAGTGTTTGAGGATTGAGAGATGGAATGTGGGTCAATTAAAGGCCTCGTTAATACATATAATCAGGGTTTGAAATCAACGTTTTCACTCACCGGACAATTTAGCTTCTACATTTTTTACGTCACCGGACATTCGGAACTTCAACTAGCCCCCCAAAAAAATAAAATAATTTAAGTAAACCAGATTAACTACGTCACAGCATACATATGATATTTGGATTTCACACATTCATTTCTTACGCTGCAAAAAATGCTTTTCTAACTTAGTATTTTTGTCTTGTTTCCAATCCAAATATCTAAAAATTATTAAAGCATTTACTAGATTAGTAAAATGACATAAGATATTATGTCCTGTGTTAGAATTAATCAAAATTTAGTGAGTTGATGCTTAAAAAAAGAAATGGGGTGAGAAAAATAATGTTAATTCAAACAGAAACAAGATTATTTTTCTGACCCCATTGGCTGATAATTTTTCTTGTTTTAACTTAATTTTTATTTATTTCCCCAGAAAACAAGACATAATATCTTATGGCATTTTACTCATCTAGTAAATGCATCTTGATTTAATAATTTGTTGATATTTTGACTGGAAACAAGACAAAAATACTAAGTAAGAAAAGCATTTTTTGCAGTGTATTCTTATTCTCCTCCCTTCAAAAAATGTGTTTTATATGGACTGATCAATACAGTACAAAGAACATTAAAAAAAAAATGAGGATGTTGGAAATTAATATCTTTTCTGTTCACCAAATGTGTTTTAATCTTCGCTATTGCTTCAACGCAAGTGAACAAGCGTTGTTGTTTGTTGTGTAGTGACGTGTGTGTTCGAGTGCGCCAGATATGAGCAGATTCTGCGCAATACACTGTATTTAATACATCATGATGACAAATGTTGAGTATTTGCGCTAAATCTGCGTAGATTCCCCAGCAAAGAGCAAAGTGAGTAAACGTAATAACAACACGCCAGATTGGCTCGTGATTGGACGGTGTTTCCCGCCACAGTGGATGTTTCCCTCGTTTGGCGAGTGTTAATTTCAAACCCTGCATATAATCTAATGTGTATCCCTGATATTCATATACTTCCAGTCTTTAGTTTGGCACTTGGCATCTCCAAGTTTTGTCGGTAAGTAGACGCACGTTCCAGTATCGTCCCAGAAAGCAGACAGAGCCTCTCGAATCACCAGCATGTTGGAAGACGACGACAAAAAACACAAAAAAAAAGAAGAAAAGAAGAAGAAAAGTCCCAACCCTGATGCTGTGGAGAACACAGCTCGTCGTAGAGTTCCAGCGGCTGCGTTTACTCGTGCTTCAGTCGGACTGAGGTCATTCCTGGATGTGGAGCTTACGTGAACGCTGAACATGTGATCGGGTTGATGTGCGCGGTTATAGTTTAAGTGTGTCATTTTGCTGATCAAAAATGAGTTTATATGTCAAAAGCTTAAAATCGGGATATGTTTTTGGACATGCGCACACGAATATACACGAATTAATAACTATTCTCATACATTGGTTCTTTATTTGTTTTAAACAGCAGAATTAATATTTATCAATTTCTGGTCATAATTTGGAGACGTTGAGCGTATGACGAAATATATAAATAATATAATAATAATAGTAATTAATAATAATATGTTGTTAATGTAATAATAATGTAATTTTATAATTTTATAATGACGGGAAACTCATTTATATGACACTTTATTCAACTGGAACAACAGTCGTTCTGTCATACGCTATTATTACGCTATTGCTACGTCATTTCGCTATTGCTACGTCATTACACTATTTCTACGTCATTGCGCTATTTCAACGTCATTACGCCATTTCAACGTCAATACGCTATTTCTACGTCATTACGCTATTTCAACGTCATTACGTCATTTCAACGTCATACGCTATTTCTACGTCATTACGCTATTTCAACGTCATTACGTCATTTCAATGTCATACGCTATTTCTACGTCATTACGCAATTTCAACGTCATTACGTCATTTCAACGTCATACGCTATTTCTACGTCATTACGCAATTTCAACGTCATTACGCCATTTCAACGTCATACGCTATTTCTACGTCATTACGCAATTTCAACGTCATTACGTCATTTCAACGTCATACGCTATTTCTACGTCATTACGCAATTTCTACGTCATTACGTCATTTCAACGTCATACGCTATTTCTACGTCATTACGCAATTGCAACATCATTACGCCATTTCAACGTCATACGCTATTTCTACGTCATTACGCAATTTCAACGTCATTACGCCATTTCTACGTCATTACGCTATTTCTACGTCATTACGCTATTTCAAAGTCATTGCGCTATTTCAGTCCTTTCAGTTTCGGTTTTCAATCCGATCAGGTGTTCACATGTTCTCTAGATCGGATTAGAAAAGGAATAAACCCCTTTCAATCCGATCGAAATTTAATTGGGATCGATTAATGTGTTTTTCCACGAAGGCTTTCCAGTCCGATTGAGCCGATCGCTAACGGATTATAGGCTGCATGTAAACGCAGCCACTGACTCTTGTTCAAAGGCAACACGTGGTTCTCCAGTCTCTTCCCTTGTTCTGACGTCCTCCAGTTGTGGTTATAGGTGGCGCTTCATGTGCAGCGCGAGGTGGTCAGACCGAGAGAACGCCCTGTCGCACTTCTGGCACTGAAACGGCCGATGTCCCGTGTGTTTCCGGTAATGCCTCGTGAGCTCGTCCGAACGGGCGAACTTCCAGCCACATCCCTCCCAGTCACAGTGATACGGCTTTTCTCCTGAACACACAAGCACACGCAACAGTTAGCGTTTCACCCTCAGGTCCTAACGAGAACAATCACACACAACTAAAGAGAGAGGGAGAGAGAGGCAATTCAGATGTTGCTCGTCCTTTGGTGTATTGAATAGAAGGGGAAGTCATACACAGGCTTGTGGTTTATTTCATGAGGGATCAGTATCAACCTGCTGTTTGACTAGCAGATCACAACACCTGCCAACTGAACTCTCTTCAGATCGGCATTACAGCACATGTGTCTCACAGAGGGTTTGGCAATCGAAAATCCAATACTTGAGGTCAGGAATCGGAAACTTGTTATAAAATTAAAATTGATTCCTCTTATTGATTCCTTTGTGAGTTTTTCAATATGGGAGACGGCAGAAATAATATTAGGCACTGAAAACAGTGTCGTCTCACGCTTGAGTGGTTTTAAAATCACATTTCTGTGCATGTTTTGGATGTGACTGCGACGTCGCGCTGGAACAACAAACACAAAGTGTGGCGATGATAATCTCAGGTGCTGTTTATGTGCTTTATTTAATGTTAAAAGCGTGTCATGTGACTCTGAACATCATTTAGTGCTCCAGCTTTGCGGCTGTAAAAGCAACAATGGATAATTCACCTCAGATCTTGAAATTAAACAAATGGAAACAAGAACGTTCAAACTGTGAACAAACAAGTGTATTTGACAAAGATTGTTTTAGTAACTCAGCCTATGTATTTTTAATGTTTAAATGGTGTAATATTTGTGTATTTGATTATGTAGCTACTTATCCATTTTCTTGCGAGTGCCGTCGAGATTACTCTCTGGTGCCGCGAGAACCCGCCCACACACTGTTCTGATTGGCTGACTCCACCCACACACTGCTCTGATTGGCTGACTCCACCTACACGCTGTTCTGATTGGCTGACTCCACCCACACGCTGCTCTGATTGTCTGACTCCGCCCACACGCTGTTCTGATTGGCTGACTCCCCTCACACGCTGTTCTGATTGGCTGACTCCACCCACACACTGCTCTGATTGGCTGACTCCACCCACACGCTGCTCTGATTGTCTGACTCCGCCCACACGCTGTTCTGATTGGCTGACTCCCCTCACACGCTGTTCTGATTGGCTGACTCCACCCACACACTGCTCTGATTGGCTGACTCCACCCACACACTGCTCTGATTGGCTGACTCCGCCCAGACGCTGTTATGAATGGCTGTGGGTTTTGATTGATTTTGACGCATCTTGCAGTCGCGTTACCTTATTGGAATCGAAATTAGGAATCAATAAGAACCGGAATCGATAAGCAGAATCAAAATCGGAATCGTTAAAATTCAAACGATACCCAAACCCTACTTGCGTGAACAGACTTTCAATGGAGGGACAGAAATCTGAAAGATGAAGGAAAGTCTTACGGGTTTGGAACGACATGAGGGCGAGTAATTAATGACAGGATTTTAGTTTTCGGGTGAATTAACCCTTTAACCCTTATAAAATGTGCCACATTAATCAGCCA
The DNA here is from genome assembly GCA_022829025.1 of Squalius cephalus. Classification (NCBI taxonomy): domain Eukaryota; kingdom Metazoa; phylum Chordata; class Actinopteri; order Cypriniformes; family Leuciscidae; genus Squalius; species Squalius cephalus. The sequence goes on from CM040806.1 coordinate 1,166,251, forward strand.
GTAAAGCTGAACACACGTCTGATGTTTTCAGGACTGTTAACGACAGCAAGAAAGAAGACAGTCCTGTTCCCTCATCAGCTCTGCCTCTGATTGGTCCAGCAGCTGTGATTGACAGGGGGATCGACCAATCCAAGAGTCCGATTCAGAATCAGGAAGACGAGAAGACATATGCCGCAGACACTGACCTGTGTGAGTCCTGTGGTGGGCTTTGAGATGCGAGCTCTTGGTGTATGTTTTCCCGCAGCCAGCGTAATCACACGTGTGTGTCGCGATCCGCTTCCTCGGCCAGGAGCGTCGACCCCGCTTGGGCTTGGACTCTTCCGGCAAACCCTCAGCTGGAGAAATCAGCTCTGCCAAAGAGTAACGAGTAAAATGGCCAAAATTAGCTATATAGACCAAAAATCCACCTGTCACTCAAGTGGCCACACCCTTAATTATGCAGAACTTTAAGGCTTAATATAATTGAAACGGATGAGTTATAAAAATATTCACCCCCCTCACAGTTGTCATGAAGAGCAAAATCAGCTATATAGACCAAAACCACTTTTAGCACCAGACTGTAAACATGTGTTTTCCTGCTGTAAAGTTGGCCATTTTAACTTGGAGGTCTATGGGATTGAGTCTCTTCTGCAGCCGGCCTCTAGTGGCCAGTGGATGAACTGCAGTTAGGTTAACGCTTGGTTAAAACTCAGTGCAATTGATTGAAAAAAATCATGGACATAATTTGAACAGGTTAAATGGTCCTGAAAACAATAGTCACACTTGTGTTTCTCACGGTCAAAAACAATCGCATTGGAAATGAATGAGACGAAGTTCCTCTAGTGGAAGCGTTTGGTATTGCAGCCGAACAACAAAATAGAGTAAAATGTGATTTTGAAAATATATATTTCATATATAAATTTTAAATTGGATTCTTGTGCAATTTTCTTCACAATACACGTAAAATTCTGTTACTTTTTAAAAAACTTTTCACTTCATCAATAATCTGCCAAGTGTCGTCTTTGAAAAGAGTTCAAACTTCAGTCTGTCGCTCTGAAGCGTTCAAGATTTACCAGTTTAAGTTAGAAATTAAATATTCAGGTCTATGCTCAAAAAGTGAATAAATGGATTATAAATACAGCGTAAATATAATTAAGTATAAAAAAATACTAAATATTAAATACAAAACATTATCAAACTCAAATATAGTACATTCGTTTCAATGACAAAAAAATAAATCGGTCATGTTTGACCGACACGCGCACTGCTCCAAAGGGTTAAAGGTAAAACGACTAATAGTAGTGACTGACCTTGGTACTGAGCGGGAGGCTGCGGAAAACTGGAATAACCGGAATATCCCTGAGCCAGAGATAATGAAGGCTCTCCCAACACCTGAGCTTGAGGACGCTCGTCCGGAGAGAGAGAAGAAGTGGAAGATCGACCCGTGCCGAAACCGTGAGGATCCAGAAGCGTTCTCTGACCGACCCCGGAGCCGGAGTTCAATCCCAAGTGAATATCCATGGGTCGGGAGATGGTGCACGTGCCAGGACACTCCTCTTTAATCGGAGGACATACGAACGGCACAGGCGACGTGTCCGACATTAACCCGCCCTTGCTGATGCTGTATTCACTCATGTCCCGGGTGGTCTTCACCACAAACTTCCCTTGGAGGCTCGTGGGATGAAGATAGGCAGGATCCAGCTCCGGTCTCATCAGCTCCGCAACGAAACCTCCGGAGGGAGACACGTCGCTGATGTCCGGGATGTTGTACAACATGTTGTTGTCCTGGTCCTGAGGAGAGGGCATCTGATAGGTGTAGGGCGACGGGGACGGGGGAAGAGTTCTGGACATCGAGGCCTCCTGTTGTTGTTGTTGTTGTTGTTGTTGTTGTTGTTTTTGAAACATGCTGTTCGACAGGATGAAATCATAGTCCAGCTGGTCGAGCTCTTCCGGTTCCCTCTTGGTCATCACGGATGGGACGTCCAGGTCAGTGCAAGTCCCGCCTGAAGACATGCAGGGGTGTTTGAGCTGAGACATGTCCGCCTTCCATCTCTTATTCCAAACACAGACATGCAGAGAGAGGGAATGAGACAAGGTAAGTCTCGCACACGTAAACATCAAACGTTTATTCTTGCATGCTATATAATCAGTTGATTTTAATCTGGTTTGATTAATTATGAAAAGATGCTTTAATCCAGCATTATGTTCCCAACTAAGAGTGAAATTGCGTGAAATTAAAGGACGTTTATTCTTGCATGCTAAATAATCACCAAACTAGCGGTTGATTCATTTTAACCTGATATTATGAATTATTAAAAGACTCTTTCATGCAGCATTATGTTTCCAACAAAGATAATCCAACCTGAAGCGGACGATAATAACGTCTCAAAGACGTAATCATCAAACATTTATTCTTGCATGCTAAATAATTGCCAAACTATCATGTTGATTTTAATCAACCTTGTTCTTCTGATGTTAGGAATTATTAAAAGACTCTTTCATGCAGAATTATGTTCCCAACTAAGATAATCCAACCTGAAGTGGATGATAAATAATAATGTCTCAAAGACGTAATTATAAAATGCATGAGATTAACGGACGTTTATTCTTGCATGTTAAATCATCGCCAAACTATCTGTTAATTTTATGAATTATTAAAAATTTCATTCAGCATTATGTTCTTAACTAAGAGAATCCCAACCTGAAGTGGATGATAAATAATAAGTCAACAAGTCTCAAAGACGTAATTATCAAACGCGGATGTATAATCGCCAAACTATCAGACTGACATGTTGATTTTAATCAACCTGGTTCTTTGATGTTATGAATTATTAAAAGACTCTTTCATGCAGCATTATGTACCCAATTAAGAGAATCCAACCTGAAGTGAGCTATAAATAATAAGTCTCAAAGACATACTTATCAAACGCGGACGTTTATTCTTGCATGCTAAATAATCGCCATCCGTTGATTGGTTTTAATCTGATGTTATGCATTATTAAAAGACTTTTTCCATGCAGAATTATGTTTCCAACTATGAGAATCCAGCCTGAAGTGGGGGATAAATAATAAGTCTCAAATTTGCATGCTAAATAATCGACAAACTGTCCGTTGATTTTAATCTGATGTTATGCATTATTAAAAGACGCTTAAATGCAGCACTGTTTTTATTTTTCCAACTATGGTGCCTTAAGGACAGTCCAACCTGAAGTGTGAGTTAATAAGACTGTCCGACGGTGAGATAGCGCTCGCGAGGTTCACGCCCCTGCCGCGCGCGTTGCTCGAGGAATATCAACTACGAGCCGATGACATAATCTCACCTGCAGCGGAATTTCGCGAGTAAAGCGCGTGAATGTGCGCGTGAACTGACCGCTGACCATCACCTGTCGGATAGATCAGATACTCACCGAACTGGCATTCCCAGGTCCAGTAATGGCATTGTGCTTCACATCAGCAAAGCTGGAGATCGAGGGCAAAAGCGTGCCGCTCAGAGCCATACTGTCAAACTCACTCGGTGGCTGCCTGCAATTGAAGAAAAAAGGTAAAAAAAATAAAAAAAATAATCCTAGTCACGCTGCTGGGCTGGGGAAACTATCGCTCCTAAAACATGACACATGAAAACCCAAAGGAAAAAAGTGTTGGAGAAGTGCAAAACGCACCTCATGAGTCCAGTCAAAAAAATGAAATCCTCAAGTGTTTTAATTCTGCGATCCTGTCCAACGCGCGCGTCAGACGCATGTCCGTGCCATGCCGGTGGACACGCGCATCAGAACCCGGCTCGGTTTCGTCGGGGATTCCCTGTCTATCGGTTCCCTCTCAGAGCCATTCGGGACGCGCTCGTTCTCCGCGGTGTGGACTCGAGTGAGTGAATCGTCAGATCAGGGCTTTCCTCGCCTAGTTCTTAAACCCAGGACACGCCCCTCGTCGCCGGGCAACCGAGGGAAAAAACACGGCGTGACGTCATTCAGGAGAGAAAAAATAATAAAAAGATCTGGCAGCGCGCCGGTATTTTGTATCCACACAAACATGTGCGTGTTAGCAACCGGGACTCACACGAGGACGGATCATTGGCGAACAGAATGTAGTGTTAGTGCTCGAGCAGAAAAGAAGTTTGTTGTGTTTGTGGAGTGTGTGTGTGTGTGTGTGTGTGTGTGTTACCTGTGACACCTGTGCGTGCCTAATGAGTTTAAACGCAAACTCCTGTGAGGCGTGGCTGTAATTAACGCTAATTATACCGCAATGCACAGGACAATGGCAGACGAAAATGTGTGGGATTTCTTCCGTGATGAAATGCATTATCCCTTCATTCATTCATTTAATTATTCATTCATCCATTCATTCATTCATTAATTCAGTCAGTCAGTGTTTATCACCTGATCACGAGTAAAAACACTTTATTTTACACTGTCCTTGTTACATATGTCACATGTACTTACTATAGTAACAACAGTAAATTATGCATAATTACATGCAACTAACCCTCAACCAAACCCTAACCCTATAGTTAGTACATGCAGTGCATTAATATCACTCAGTACTTAAATATATAATTACACTGTAACAATGACACCTTAAAATATAGTGTAACCAAAATCTATTTAAGGTCTTCTTATGTCAGCATTCTCATTTGTATAGTGCTGTATTTTTTTATTGTAATCTACTTATCTTTGCACATTGTTATGGTTTTTAAATTCACATGCCTCATAATCTTTAATCACGATAACTTCCTCTTGCATCAACATCTCTTCTCTATGTTATTCTATGGAAATATTCACACCGTAAGCGAGTGTGGAGTTGTGTTTCGGTCTAGTATCGCACATCTGTTGGACAATCTCTCCTAAAAGTGTCCTTAAATCTGAATCAGGAAACGCTTTTGAGAGTGTAAATATCCGAGTGTGATGTTTCAAACGGCGACTTCTGCATAAACTCGTTCCCGTATCGGAGGATTTGCCGTGTCTACAATCGTCTTTGTATGAAGAGCAAACACAAGCGCTGGGACCATCCTGGTACATCAGGATCTTGTTCGTTTGACTCTGTCAACAGCAGGCCTGCATTTAGCCACAGAATACAACACACACACACACACACACACACACACACACACACACTCAAACGTCTCACTATACTAGTTATATGTCATGACTAATGCAGATAGAGAAATGTTGATATGCGATTATGGATCGGTCAGGATAGGGATAGGGATGGTGAAATCTCATGAGTTGCTTTGCTCTTTGCACCTGATTTTACGAGGGAATAAGTGCTTTAGGAACGAGAGAAGGCGAGACGTATCTAGTGCCATTGTCTGATGTTTATTTACCCTCCTTTGCAGAGATACGATAAGCTTTCTTGGTTTCGGAATGTGAAAATACCGCTTTCTGAAAAGCACAACATATGCGGTGATGAAACAGTGCAAGAACGGACATGATTCGCTGAGGTGATTATAATGGCAGTGATGATTATTTTAGGGTTTTCACGAGCTTTTATGCAAACGAACATTCCTGAAGGAGCATCCGTACTATCCGTATCCAATTTAATTTCCTTGGCACACTGTATGTGTGTGTGTTTGATGATGTACTCTGATAGTCTCTATACCTGTGGGAACATCTTCACAGACTCTCTACATCCAGGAATCAGAATGCAAATTAGATATTTAAATAAACAGGTGATTTTCCTTCAGTGGATTTGCATATGGGGGAGTGTTGGCGGAGGAAGATTAATTTACTCGACACTGCACGGCTGAGTTATAATCAGTGAAGTCTGTGGTAAATGAATGGACAGTTGCTATCAGAGTATGTTTGTTCAGTCTGGATCAATCCTGAAAATAATCTTGCGAGGCTTAAAATATTCCCAGACTAAAACGCATGTTTGAGCTGTTTCAATGGAACGCTTATCTTAAAATATATCAGTGACAATGTTTTGTCTCAAGATGCACATCAGGATTCAAAGGCACGTTTATAAAAGCTCCTTAAATGCCCTAATTAAACTAAGGCCTAATCCTGGCTTAATCTAAACCCTGTCTGTGACACTAGGCTGATATTTTTGCACATTTTTTTGCAAAATTGAGTTTTTTCTCAAATGTCTAAACTCTTCGTTCATCTGTCCTGCGCTTTCATTTTCACACACTCGTGCTTCCGTGTCTGATTCTCGTCTGTTTCTCTCTCTCACACTGTAAAAATATTTCCATTAAATTTACGGTAAAAAAACGGCAGCTGAGGTTGCCAGAAATTTAACGTAAAAAATACGGTAGCAACATTTTAAGTTTTACAGGCTTAACTTAAATTTGCTGTAGAAAAAAGTATTTCACTATCTGATATAATGTTAATTTACAGATCTATTGAAGTACTAATATCTGTTTGGTACGATTGTAAAACACTGACAACCACCAATCACAGCGGAGATGAGAGTCACATGATCAGTCACAAGCAGCTTTACCTCATGCTAAGAAAGTTAATACTAATATATAGAAGCTGCACAGTGTAATTCACACACACACACACACACACACACACTAAACATCATCATAGAAACACACATGAAATTAAAAAAATGCAATAAACATAACATAAAACCCTAATGTATATAACTGATTAGAAAAACTATGAAGAAAGTTATTTCAGCAAAAGTACATCACATGTGAAGTGTCGCAGGGAATTGTGGAAATGTAAATTTATGTTTTTTCACTGTAAATTATACAGTGACTTCCAAAAACTCTAAATTTGACGGTATTTTACTGTAAAATTATATTAAACGTACAGTTAGATCTATTACAGTTATTTACCGTATATAGAGCAGAAACTTTCTGTCAACCAATTCATAGTTTTTCACCGTAGCATTTTTACAGTCTTTTAAATCACAGTAATTTTTAAAAGGCAACAAAAGGAGAAATCAGGGCTAGATTAATTTCCATAAGTGATCGTGTCTGACAGGGAAACAAAAGGGTTTTCCATGTATACATGTTTTAGTTTTAATTTGGAAAGTCAGCCAGATGCTTTTTTCTTGCACAGTTTCTCAGTTTTCTGACACCATGTCCTTGTGAAATGCGCTGAGACAGACCACACTGCAAAAATGCTTTTCTTACTCAGTATTCGTGTCTTGTTTCCAGTTCAAATATCTAAAAATTCTTAAATCAAAATGCAGTTACTAGATATGGAAGCTTGTTTCCGCCACTGAATAATAAATAAATAATAATAATTGTGACTTTTTATCTCACAATTCTGACTTTTTTTCTCACAATTGCGATATATGAAGTCAGAATTGTGAGAAATAAAGTCGCAATTCTGAGATATAAAGTCGCAATTGCGTGTTATAAAGTCAGAATTGTGAGATATAAACTATTCTGAGGTTAAAAAAAAAAGTCCGTCTTTTTTTTCCTTAGAATTGGACTTTATATCTCACAATTGTGAGAAAAAATGTCAGAATTGCGAGATATAAACTCGCAATTATGTGTTATAAAGTCAGAATTGTGTGATATAAAGTCGCAATTGCTAGAAAAAAAAGTCAGAATTCTGACTTTATATCACACAATTCTGACTTTATATCACACAATTCTGACTTTATATCTCGCAATTCTGACTTTATATCTCGCAATTCTGACTTTATATCACACAATTCTGACTTTATATCTCGCAATTCTGACTTTATATCTCGCAATTCTGAGAAATAAAGTCAGAATTGCGAGATGTAAACTCGCAATTGTGAGATAAAAAGTCTTTTAAAATGTTTTATTCTGTGGCGGAAACAAGCTTCCATAACTAGATGAGTAAAATACCATAAGATTCTGCTTAAAACAAGCAAAACTATCTGCCAATGGAGTAAGAATTCAAACAGAAACATGACTATTTTTCTTTCCCCATGGACAGATAATTTTGCTTGTTTTAAGCAAAAACTCACTTAATTTTTATTTATTTCCCCAGAAAACAAGACATAATATCTTATGGCAATAAGTAAAAGCATCTTGATTTAAGAATTTTTAGATGTTTGGACTGGAAACAGGACACAAATACTGAGTGAGCACCAGCCCAGTCCGAGAGGAGCAGTGCTGGGAAGAGTGTGTGTGAGCGAGAGCTCCTGTCGCGAGGCGTTCTGCGCCGCCTCTGAGTTCGGAGGGATTCCTCCTCAGCCTTAAATATGCTGGTTATTTTTAACCCAGTGTGTAAGAGTGTGTGTAAGAGTGTGTGTAAGAGTCTGAGCGCCGCCCACTCGTCACACTGTTCCTCTTCAGCCAGCAGGAACACGGACCGGAGCCACGCTTCCTGATCACATGACCTGATCCCAGAACACCACAGTGTGTGTGTGTGTGTGTGTGTGTGTGTGTGTGTGTGTGTGTGTGATGGGTAGGTTTAGGGGTCGGGTTAGTGTGTGTGGACCGGAGCCATGCTTCCTGATCACATGACCCGAGCCTAGTCCCACAGTGTGTATGTGTGTGTGTGTGTGTGTGTGTGTGTGTGTGTGATGGGTAGGTTTAGGGGTCGGGTTAGTGTGTGTGGACCGGAGCCATGCTTCCTGATCACATGACCCGAGCCTAGTCCCACAGTGTGTGTGTGTGTGTGTGTGTGTGTGTGTGTGTGTGTGTGTGTGATGGGTAGGTTTAGGGGTAGGCTTAGTGTGTGTGGACCGGAGCCACGCTTCCTGATCACATGACCCGATCCCAGAACACCACAGAATGTGTGTATGTGTGTGTCCCTGTCCCAGAACACCACAGAGAGCGCGTGTGTGTGTATGTGTGTGTGTCCCTGTCCCAGAACACCACAGAGAGCGGGGGGGATCCAGGCTCGCTGCCCAGGTGTGTGTGTGTGTGTGTGTGTGTGTGTGTGTGTGTGTGTGTGTGTGTGTGTACAGGTTTATATTACATTGTGGGGACCAAATAATAACACAAGGATAGTAAAGCTGAGATCCCCACGAGGGAAATGGGTTATTGAACACATTTTTCTGAAAATGTAAAAATGCAGAAAGTTTTCTGTGATGGGTAGGTTTAGGGGTCGGGTTAGTGTGTGTGTGTGTGTGTGTGTGATGGGTAGGTTTAGGGGTCGGGTTAGTGTGTGTGTGTGTGTGTGTGTGATGGGTAGGTTTAGGGGTCGGGTTAGTGTGTGTGTGTGTGTGATGGGTAGGTTTAGGGGTCGGGTTAGTGTGTGTGTGTGTGTGTGATGGGTAGGTTTATGGGTCAGGTTAGTGTGTGTGTGTGTGTGTGTGTGATGGGTAGGTTTAGGGGTCGGGTTAGTGTGTGTGTGTGTGTGATGGGTAGGTTTAGGGGTCGGGTTAGTGTGTGTGTGTGTGTGTGATGGGTAGGTTTAGGGGTCGGGTTAGTGTGTGTGTGTGTGTGATGGGTAGGTTTAGGGGTCGGGTTAGTGTGTGTGTGTGTGTGTGTGATGGGTGTGTGTGTGATGGGTAGGTTTAGGGGTCGGGTTAGTGTGTGTGTGTGTGTGTGATGGGTAGGTTTAGGGGTCGGGTTAGTGTGTGTGTGTGTGTGATGGGTAGGTTTAGGGGTCGGGTTAGTGTGTGTGTGTGTGTGATGGGTGTGTGTGTGATGGGTAGGTTTAGGGGTCGGGTTAGTGTGTGTGTGTGTGATGGGTGTGTGTGTGATGGGTAGGTTTAGGGGTCGGGTTAGTGTGTGTGTGTGTGTGTGTGTGTGTTGGGTAGGTTTAGGGGTCGGGTTAGTGTGTGTGTGTGTGTGTGTGTGTGTTGGGTAGGTTTAGGGGTTGGGTTATTGTGTGTGTGTGTGATGAGTGTGTGTGTGATGGGTAGGTTTAGGGGTCGGGTTAGTGTGTGTGTGTGTGTGTGATGGGTAGGTTTAGGGGTCAGGTTAGTGTGTGTGTGTGTGTGTGTGTGTGTGTGTTGGGTAGGTTTAGGGGTCGGGTTAGTGTGTGTGTGTGTGTGTGTGTGTGTGTGTGTGTGTGTTGGGTAGGTTTAGGGGTCGGGTTATTGTGTGTGTGTGTGATGGGTGTGTGTGTGATGGATAGGTTTAGGGGTTGGGTTAGTGTGTGTGTGTGTGTGTGTGTGTATGTGTGTGTGTGTGTGTGTGATGGGAAGATTTAGGGGTCAGGTTAGTGTGAGGAGACAGAATATACAGTTTGTACAGTATAAAAACCATTAAGTCTATGGAGAGTCCCCACAAAAGTAGTGAAGCAGACGTGTGTGTGTGTGTGTGTGTGTGTGTGTGTGTGTATGTGTGTGTATGTGTGTGTGTGTGTGTGTGTGATGGGAAGGTTTAGGGGTCAGGTTAGTGTGTGTGTGTGTGTGTGTGTGTGTGTGTGTTGGGTAGGTTTAGGGGTCGGGTTAGTGTGTGTGTGTGTGTGTGTGTGTGTGTGTGTGTGTGTGTGTGTGTGTGTGTGTGTGTTGGGTAGGTTTAGGGGTCGGGTTATTGTGTGTGTGTGTGATGGGTGTGTGTGTGATGGATAGGTTTAGGGGTTGGGTTAGTGTGTGTGTGTGTGTGTGTGTGTGTATGTGTGTGTGTGTGTGTGTGATGGGAAGATTTAGGGGTCAGGTTAGTGTGAGGAGACAGAATATACAGTTTGTACAGTATAAAAACCATTATGCCTATGGAGAGTCCCCACAAAAGTAGTGAAGCAGACGTGTGTGTGTGTGTGTGTGTGTGTGTGCGCGGGGGCATATGGGCTGGCCCTGGACCGGGGTGATGTCACTGGGCATCTCCAGAATTAGAAACCTCTAAAAAGCTGGGAAAGCAGAGCTGAATCACACTTTCACACACACTCTGAGCAGTGACACACACCGCGTCTGCACCGGACATTACTGTTCTCGCGTCTCGCCACACTCTTTAATTACATTTGTCTGTATTATGATCCAGATTTAATTCAAAGGTTACATATTTCTCAACATAAAAATGCTCAAAACAACAACACAGTTGCTTAATGATCATTCCAAACGTCACATTTAGTTATGATTTGTGCCGATTGTATATTTTCATAATTTACTCTCCATTTAATCTCGTTGTCCAGGATAAAGATCAAATTTGAGATTTTTCTTTATTTTAAAGAAAATAAAGAATTTTAGTAGAAACATCTGAGATGAAGTTACAAAGTTGCAACTTCCGCATTGAATCCCAATATATCTGGGATTGAACCATATGGGGTCTTAAAAATTAAGATTCCAAAAGAAGAGTTTATTAAGAATTATAATCTATTAAGATATCTTTTTTAGAGTTACATGCAAACTTTGGAAAAAGAATAGTATACAGGTCTCTTCAATGCAATTCTGTTGATAGAAAAAAAAATAGATGCATTTATAGTTTCAACATTATTTGTTTTTCAGATATTCCTTTTTAAAAGAAGAAAAGCATCGGCTGTGTGCAAAGTGACCCACATTTGGTTTTCTTGCCACTGAAAATGTGTACAATTGACCAATTTACTCACAGAGCCGCATTAAGATCTCCATATCTCTGGGATTGAACCATATAGGGCCTTTAAAATGAAGATACCAAAATAAATGTTTGTGAAGAACTAGAATCTAAAAGGATATTAAAATGTCTTTAATGCTTCTTGAGTTACAGGCATGCAAACTTGAGGCAAAAAACACAAGAAGTGCTTTTGTCCCATTTTTGAATGGTCACCGTTGACATATAATGCAACAAAGATTGATAAAGTCATCAGATTTTACTAACAGACTTACTAATCTATGTGTAAAACCAAAATAATGATGATGCCATCTTTCTAAAGTCATTTTTACCCCCCTGTAATTTGGCTCCAAAGCTCAGGTTAAAATGGTCAATTTGACCCCCTTAACAAAATAGTGGATTGCTCAGGTAAATATATATTCTTTTGGCTTTCATTACTATTTATGTTTGTCTTTATTCAGAGAAAATATTAACTAAATCTAAAATTTGAGCCAGGTAATTTCCTGAAATTTGGTTGATTTGATATGAAATGATTTGGAGGTTTCCTGCAGAGAGCAGATGTCATAAGAGATTTAATGTAGTTTATATTAAACTAATCCCCTTTTGTGTGGGGCAAAACAACAGTATAATTATTTCTGGTTTCTCTTTTTGCATGGACACAAACACACAGAGTCCACGAGACCACTGTGAGACTCCAGACTGCTCCTCGTCTACTGTTAGCAAACATTACACTTACTCACGACACACTAACGTCACGGTTCGGTCCAAGCGAGGGAATGGGAATCAGTGAGGGAATGGGAATCAGAGAGTGAGGGAATGGGAATCAGAGAGTGAGGGAATGGGAATCAGAGAGTGAGGGAATGGAAGAGTGAGGGAATGGGAATCAGTTGGGAATCAGAGAGTGAGGGATTGGGAATCAGAGAGTGAGGGAATGGGAATCAGAGAGTGAGGGAATGGGAATCAGAGAGCGAGGGAATTGGAATCAGAGAGTTAGGGAATGGGAATCAGAGAGCGAGGGAATGGGAATCAGAGAGTGAGGGAATGGAAATCAGAGAGTGAGGGAATGGGAATCAGAGAGTGAGGGAATGGGAATCAGAGAGCGAGGGAATGGGAATCAGAGAGTTAGGGAATGGGAATCAGTGAGTGAGGGAATGGGAATCAGAGAGTGAGGGAATGGGAATCAGAGAGTGAGGGAATGGGAATCAGAGAGCGAGGGAATGGGAATCAGAGAGTTAGGGAATGGGAATCAGAGAGTGAGGGAATGGGAGAGTGAGGGAATGGGAATCAGTTGGGAATCAGAGAGTGAGGGATTGGGAATCAGAGAGTGAGGGAATGGGAATCAGAGAGTGAGGGAATGGGAATCAGAGAGCGAGGGAATGGGAATCAGAGAGCGAGGGAATGGGAATCAGAGAGCAAGGGAATGGGAGTCAGAGAGTGAGGGAATGGGAATCAGAGAGTGAGGGAATGGGAATCAGAGAGTGAGGGAATTGAAGAGTGAGGGAATGGGAATCAGTTGGGAATCAGAGAGTGAGGGATTGGGAATCAGAGAGTGAGGGAATGAGAGTGAGGGAATGGGAATCAGAGAGTGAGGGAATGGGAATCAGAGAGCGAGGGAATGGGAATCAGAGAGTTAGGGAATGGGAATCAGAGAGTGAGGGAATGGGAATCAGAGAGTGAGGGAATGGGAATCAGAGAGTGAGGTAATGGGAATCAGAGAGCGAGGGAATGGGAATCAGAGAGTTAGGGAATGGGAATCAGAGAGCAAGGGAATGGGAGTCAGAGAGTGAGGGAATGGGAATCAGAGAGCAAGGGAATGGGAATCAGTGAGTGAGGGAATGGGAATCAGAGAGTTAGGGAATCAGAGAGTTAGGGAATGGGAATCAGTGAGTGAGGGAATGGGAATCAGAGAGTTAGGGAATGGGAATCAGAGAGCGAGGGAATGGGAGTCAGAGAGTGAGGGAATGGGAATCAGTGAGTGAGGGAATGGGAATCAGTGAGTGAGGGAATGGGAATCAGAGAGCAAGGGAATGGGAATCAGTGAGTGAGGGAATGGGAATCAGAGAGCGAGGGAATGGGAATCAGAGAGCGAGGTAATGGGAATCAGAGAGCAAGGGAATGGGAATCAGAGAGTGAGGGAATGGGAATCAGAGAGTTAGGGAATCAGAGAGTTAGGGAATGGGAATCAGTGAGTGAAGGAATGGGAAACAGAGAGTTAGGGAATGGGAATCAGAGAGCGAGGGAATGGGAGTCAGAGAGTGAGGGAATGGGAATCAGAGAGCAAGGGAATGGGAATCAGTGAGTGAGGGAATGGGAATCAGAGAGCGAGGGAATGGGAATCAGAGAGTGGGGGAATGGGAATCAGAGAGCGAGGTAATGGGAATCAGAGAGTGAGGGAATGGGAATCAGAGAGTGAGGGAATGAGAA
>CM040806.1:1182500-1215000 GCA_022829025.1 Squalius cephalus
TTGCTTGCTTTAAGCAAAAACTCACTTAATTTTTATTTAATTCCCCTGGAAAACAAGACATAATATCTAATGGCATTTCACTACTTAAGTAAATGCATCTTGATTTAAGAATTTTTTGATATTTGGACTGGAAACAAGACAAAAATACTAAGTAAGAAAAGCATTTTTTCCTTTTCCTTAACCTTTTCATTGCGTTTCTCTTCCATTTCCGTCCAGTTGTCTCTGCATTCGGTGACAGACCCCAGAACAAAAATGTCATAAAATGGATTTACATTGAACGAGTTTGGCATTCTAATGCTCTGGAATTCAGGCCATAATTGCTGGCAGATTTCGGAGCCCCAGAAGGTGTGTGTTCCCTTCGTATTCCTGAGGGAAAACCGGAGAAACTTGCTCTTTTCCCAGTTATTCATTTGAGGCACCAGGTCTGGAAACGGGCCTTTTGACTGTGAGGAGTTGCAAAGCAAGCAGTTTCAGTGAGAGAAAGTTAAAGTCCCCCTGTGGAGAAAATCCAGCTTTTAATGTTGTTTATATGTTTGCTTTAAGACAATCCATGTGTAAATTCATAAGTCGACACCATTGCTGAGTATTTCCTCCTTAAAACTGCAGTGAACCAAAGACAGTCTCAAACACACGCTTTGAAATCGCTGGTGTTTCTGACGTCACAAACTACCTTGTAACCAATCAGATCAACGTGTGATCGTCAACCAGTGGATCTCTGAGCTGAGTGAGTGAGTGGAGGCGGGGCTCATTTGCATATTCATGAATTTTTTTTCAAGATTTCCTTTTTAAATGTGTCAATTTGGTGAGTTTTAAGGGATAAAATGATTGACTGTGAGTTTTCCCAGCCTCTAGACCCGGTGTATCGTGAGGACTTGACTACGCTTTGGCTTATTACAGTTCAAAGAGTTTAAACGAATCTCTGAATGGAAAGAGAGTTTGGCAGGAAAGTGGGGAAAAGATGTGGGAAAATACTTCTGAAAGAACGGCTCTGTTCATGAAGTAAAAACGACTGTTGCGTTGTCGCACAGAGCAAATGTGTCATATCCTTCTTTTTTCCCTGCGTTTGGACTCGGTTTGCTCTTTTCTGAGATCTATCGGACCTGTTATCGGCCGATGGAGAAGATTCCTGATTTCCTTTAAACGCTGATTGTCCTGAAGTTCGTTGTTCATTGATGTGGGACTCTGTGTTGTTCTCCTGTAGGATAGTTAATCTACCACAGATTAAAACCAGGACAAAATGAGCACAGATCACTGAAAAACACAATAGAGGACGTTTATGTGTTTGGCATAAATCAGAAATATGTGACTTGTTTGTTTTCATATGTTTTCTTGGGGGAGCTTCAATGTTTTATAGCATTTGTGACGCCATTGCAAGATTTATGGGGGATATTCTTGAGAGCAACTTATTCTTCATTATGACCATTTTTTATTATGATTTTCCACATTTTAGAGTAGTTTTACTATAATCCTCCAAATTAAAATGGTACAATTGTGCAGTGATATACAACAAAACATTGTCTACACTGCAAAACATGCTTTTCTTAATTAGTATTTTTGTTTTGTTTCCAGTCTAAATATCTCAAAAATTCTCAAATCAAGAAGCATTTACTAGAGAAGTAAAATATTCTGATAAAAAATAATAATAAATCAGAAAACAAAATAGATTTTCTTATGTCATTTTACTTCTCGAGTAAATGTTTCTTGATTTAATAATTTTTTTACTGGAAACAAGACAAAAATACTAAGTAAGAGCATGTTTTGCAGTGTAGATTCCAGTTCTTGTATTCTGACCTCTCTTTAGTCTGTGTTTAGTCTCTTTAGTCTGTGTTTTGCCAGTGCCGTTGTCGTATGACGGAGTAAATGTTCCATGGATGTGTCCGTACACTATAACAGGACTTCATTGTTAGTAATACTGTGAATGGAGAGAAAAGCCCTGGGCAAATAGGAAACTATGTATTTGTGAGTATGATCGCTTACTAGAAACCAACGACTGGTCAAAAATGACCGGCCCTTTTAAATTGCTTGTAAATCTCTCATTATGATGATGTGTAATCACCAAGTATTGGGTTCAATCTTGTTGTCGACCCGTTTTCTTTCAGTTAGCACAGGTTTTGTGTCTGTTTTTGGGACAGACTGATCATAAGTCCTCATTGATTTGAGCTCAGTTGTAATTTTCCCTCAAAAACTGAGGTGTATGAGCTCAGATCAATGAGGCTTATGATCAGTCTGTCCCAAAAAGAGACACAAAACCTGTGCTAACTGAAAGAAAACGGGTCGACAACAAGATTGAACCCAATACTTGGGGATTATATAGCATAACGAGAGATTTATATGCAGATTTTTGAAGGTGGGTCTTTTTTGACCCAGGAACAGTGCACTGTGAAAAATGCTTTTCTTACTTAGTATTTTTGTCTCGTTTCCAGTCCAAATATCTAAAAATTCTTAAATCAACAAGCATTTACTAGAGAAGTAAAATGACATGAGAAATTCTGCCGTTTTCTGAAAAAAAAAAAAAAAAAAAAAAAAATCTAATGGAAAACAAGAAAAAAAAAAAACTTAATTCAAATGGAAAACAAGATTATTTTTCTGACCCCATTGGCAGATCATTTTGCTAGTTTTTCCACTTAATTTATATATATATATATATATATATATATATATATATATATATATATATATATATATATATATATATATATATATATATATATTTATATATTTATTTATTTATTTATCAGAAAACAAGATAGAATTTCTTATGTCATTTTACTTCTCTAGTAAATGCTTGTTGATTTAAGAAGTTTTAGATATTTGGACTGGAAAGAAGACACAAATACTAAGTAAGAAAAGCATGTTTTGCAGTGTGGGTTCAAGGTGAAAAGAAAAAAAATTAATGATTTTCTTTGGGGAAGTTATTATACAAAAATGTGAGCAAAGTCAGCAGGTTTTAGTTCGATGTGATAAGATTCACTAGCATTTTCAGGAAAAAGAAATTCCTGTCCAGGTCAGAATGACCGAAGCACAACATCATAGTTTAATCGCTGTCTCATATCCAGAGACTCGTATCCTCATATCCAGAGACTCATATCCAGAGACTCGTATCCTCATATCCAGAGACTCGTATCCTCATATCCAGAGACTCATATCCAGAGACTCGTATCCTCATATCCAGAGACTCATATCCAGAGACTCATATCCAGAGACTCGTATCCTCATATCCAGAGACTCGTATCCAGAGACTCGTATCCTCATATCCAGAGACTCGTATCCAGAGACTCATATCCAGAGACTCGTATCCAGAGACTCGTATCCAGAGACTCGTATCCTCATATCCAGAGACTCGTATCCAGAGACTCATATCCAGAGACTCGTATCCAGAGACTCGTATCCTCATATCCAGAGACTCATATCCAGAGACTCGTATCCAGAGACTCGTATCCAGAGACTCGTATCCTCATATCCAGAGACTCGTATCCAGAGACTCATATCCTCATATCCAGAGACTCGTATCCAGAGACTCGTATCCAGAGACTCGTATCCAGAGACTCGTATCCTCATATCCAGAGACTCATATCCAGAGACTCGTATCCAGAGACTCGTATCCAGAGACTCGTATCCTCATATCCAGAGACTCGTATCCAGAGACTCGTATCCAGAGACTCATATCCAGAGACTCGTATCCTCATATCCAGAGACTCGTATCCAGAGACTCGTATCCAGAGACTCGTATCCAGAGACTCGTATCCAGAGACTCGTATCCAGAGACTCATATCCTCATATCCAGAGACTCGTATCCAGAGACTCATTCCCAGAGACTCGTATCCAGAGACTCGTATCCAGAGACTCATATCCAGAGACTCGTATCCAGAGACTCGTATCCAGAGACTCGTATCCAGAGACTCGTATCCAGAGACTCGTATCCAGAGACTCGTATCCAGAGACTCATATCCAGAGACTCATATCCAGAGACTCGTATCCAGAGACTCATATCCAGAGACTCATATCCAGAGACTCATATCCAGAGACTCATATCCAGAGACTCGTATCCTCATATCCAGAGACTCGTATCCAGAGACTCATATCCTCATATCCAGAGACTCGTATCCAGAGACTCGTATCCAGAGACTCATATCCAGAGACTCATATCCAGAGACTCATATCCAGAGACTCATATCCAGAGACTCGTATCCTCATATCCAGAGACTCGTATCCAGAGACTCATATCCAGAGACTCATATCCAGAGACTCGTATCCTCATATCCAGAGACTCGTATCCAGAGACTCATATCCAGAGACTCGTATCCAGACACTCGTATCCTCATATCCAGAGACTCGTATCCAGAGACTCGTATCCAGAGACTCGTATCCAGAGACTCGTATCCAGAGACTCATATCCAGAGACTCATTCCCAGAGACTCATATCCTCATATCCAGAGACTCATTCCCAGAGACTCATATCCAGAGACTCATATCCAGAGACTCATATCCAGAGACTCATTCCCAGAGACTCATATCCAGAGACTCGTATCCAGAGACTCGTATCCAGAGACTCGTATCCAGAGACTCGTATCCAGAGACTCATATCCAGAGACTCATATCCAGAGACTCATATCCAGAGACTCGTATCCAGAGACTCGTATCCTCATATCCAGAGACTCATATCCAGAGACTCATTCCCAGAGACTCATATCCAGAGACTCATATCCAGAGACTCGTATCCAGAGACTCGTATCCTCATATCCAGAGACTCATATCCAGAGACTCATTCCCAGAGACTCATATCCAGAGACTCGTATCCAGAGACTCGTATCCAGAGACTCATATCCAGAGACTCATATCCAGAGACTCGTATCCAGAGACTCGTATCCAGAGACTCGTATCCAGAGACTCGTATCCAGAGACTCATATCCAGAGACTCGTATCCAGAGACTCATATCCAGAGACTCGTATCCAGAGACTCATATCCAGAGACTCATATCCAGAGACTCATTCCCAGAGACTCGTATCCAGAGACTCATATCCAGAGACTCGTATCCAGAGACTCGTATCCAGAGACTCATATCCTCATATCCAGAGACTCATATCCAGAGACTCATATCCAGAGACTCATATCCTCATATCCAGAGACTCATATCCAGAGACTCATATCCAGAGACTCATATCCAGAGACTCATATCCAGAGACTCGTATCCAGAGACTCATATCCAGAGACTCATATCCAGAGACTCGTATCCAGAGACTCATATCCTCATATCCAGAGACTCATATCCAGAGACTCGTATCCAGAGACTCATATCCAGAGACTCGTATCCAGAGACTCGTATCCAGAGACTCGTATCCAGAGACTCGTATCCAGAGACTCGTATCCAGAGACTCATATCCTCATATCCAGAGACTCATATCCAGAGACTCGTATCCAGAGACTCATATCCAGAGACTCATATCCAGAGACTCATATCCAGAGACTCGTATCCAGAGACTCATATCCAGAGACTCGTATCCAGAGACTCGTATCCAGAGACTCATATCCTCATATCCAGAGACTCATATCCAGAGACTCATATCCAGAGACTCATATCCTCATATCCAGAGACTCATATCCAGAGACTCATATCCAGAGACTCATATCCAGAGACTCATATCCAGAGACTCGTATCCAGAGACTCATATCCAGAGACTCATATCCAGAGACTCGTATCCAGAGACTCATATCCTCATATCCAGAGACTCATATCCAGAGACTCGTATCCAGAGACTCGTATCCAGAGACTCGTATCCAGAGACTCGTATCCAGAGACTCATATCCAGAGACTCGTATCCAGAGACTCGTATCCAGAGACTCATATCCAGAGACTCATATCCAGAGACTCATATCCAGAGACTCGTATCCAGAGACTCATATCCAGAGACTCGTATCCAGAGACTCATATCCAGAGACTCGTATCCAGAGACTCATATCCAGAGACTCGTATCCAGAGACTCATATCCAGAGACTCGTATCCAGAGACTCATATCCAGAGACTCATATCCAGAGACTCATATCCAGAGACTCGTATCCAGAGACTCATATCCAGAGACTCGTATCCAGAGACTATATCCAGAGACTCGTATCCTCATATCCAGAGACTCGTATCCAGAGACTCGTATCCAGAGACTCATTCCCAGAGACTCGTATCCAGAGACTCATATCCAGAGACTCATATCCAGAGACTCATATCCAGAGACTCATATCCAGAGACTCATTCCCAGAGACTCGTATCCAGAGACTCATTCCCAGAGACTCATATCCAGAGACTCGTATCCAGAGACTCATATCCAGAGACTCATATCCAGAGACTCATATCCAGAGACTCGTATCCAGAGACTCATATCCAGAGACTCGTATCCAGAGACTCGTATCCAAAGACTCATATCCAGAGACTCATATCCAGAGACTCATATCCAGAGACTCATATCCAGAGACTCGTATCCAGAGACTCATATCCAGAGACTCGTATCCAGAGACTCGTATCCAGAGACTCATATCCAGAGACTCGTATCCAGAGACTCATATCCAGAGACTCATATCCAGAGACTCGTATCCAGAGACTCATATCCAGAGACTCGTATCCAGAGACTCATATCCAGAGACTCGTATCCAGAGACTCGTATCCAAAGACTCGTATCCAGAG
This sequence comes from Squalius cephalus, assembly GCA_022829025.1. Taxonomy (NCBI): domain Eukaryota; kingdom Metazoa; phylum Chordata; class Actinopteri; order Cypriniformes; family Leuciscidae; genus Squalius; species Squalius cephalus. The sequence goes on from CM040806.1 coordinate 1,189,172, forward strand.
ACTCATATCCTCATATCCAGAGACTCGTATCCAGAGACTCGTATCCAGAGACTCATATCCAGAGACTCGTATCCAGAGACTCATATCCAGAGACTCATATCCAGAGACTCATATCCAGAGACTCATATCCAGAGACTCGTATCCAGAGACTCATATCCAGAGACTCGTATCCAGAGACTCATATCCAGAGACTCGTATCCAGAGACTCATATCCAGAGACTCGTATCCAGAGACTCATATCCAGAGACTCGTATCCAGAGACTCATATCCAGAGACTCGTATCCAGAGACTCATATCCAGAGACTCGTATCCAGAGACTCATATCCAGAGACTCATATCCAGAGACTCATATCCAGAGACTCGTATCCAGAGACTCATATCCAGAGACTCGTATCCAGAGACTATATCCAGAGACTCGTATCCTCATATCCAGAGACTCGTATCCAGAGACTCGTATCCAGAGACTCATTCCCAGAGACTCGTATCCAGAGACTCATATCCAGAGACTCATATCCAGAGACTCATATCCAGAGACTCATATCCAGAGACTCATTCCCAGAGACTCGTATCCAGAGACTCATTCCCAGAGACTCATATCCAGAGACTCGTATCCAGAGACTCATATCCAGAGACTCATATCCAGAGACTCGTATCCAGAGACTCATATCCAGAGACTCGTATCCAGAGACTCGTATCCAAAGACTCATATCCAGAGACTCATATCCAGAGACTCATATCCAGAGACTCATATCCAGAGACTCGTATCCAGAGACTCATATCCAGAGACTCGTATCCAGAGACTCGTATCCAGAGACTCATATCCAGAGACTCGTATCCAGAGACTCATATCCAGAGACTCATATCCAGAGACTCGTATCCAGAGACTCATATCCAGAGACTCGTATCCAGAGACTCGTATCCAAAGACTCGTATCCAGAGACTCATATCCTCATATCCAGAGACTCGTATCCAGAGACTCGTATCCAGAGACTCATATCCAGAGACTCGTATCCAGAGACTCGTATCCAGAGACTCATATCCAGAGACTCGTATCCAGAGACTCGTATCCAGAGACTCGTATCCAGAGACTCGTATCCAGAGACTCGTATCCAGAGACTCATATCCTCATATCCAGAGACTCATATCCAGAGACTCGTATCCAGAGACTCGTATCCAGAGACTCATATCCAGAGACTCGTATCCAGAGACTCATATCCAGAGACTCGTATCCAGAGACTCGTATCCAGAGACTCATATCCTCATATCCAGAGACTCATATCCAGAGACTCATATCCTCATATCCAGAGACTCATATCCAGAGACTCATATCCAGAGACTCATATCCAGAGACTCGTATCCAGAGACTCATATCCAGAGACTCATATCCAGAGACTCGTATCCAGAGACTCATATCCTCATATCCAGAGACTCATATCCAGAGACTCGTATCCAGAGACTCGTATCCAGAGACTCGTATCCAGAGACTCATATCCAGAGACTCGTATCCAGAGACTCGTATCCAGAGACTCATATCCAGAGACTCATATCCAGAGACTCGTATCCAGAGACTCATATCCAGAGACTCATATCCAGAGACTCATATCCAGAGACTCGTATCCAGAGACTCATATCCAGAGACTCGTATCCAGAGACTCATATCCAGAGACTCGTATCCAGAGACTCATATCCAGAGACTCGTATCCAGAGACTCATATCCAGAGACTCGTATCCAGAGACTCATATCCAGAGACTCATATCCAGAGACTCATATCCAGAGACTCGTATCCAGAGACTCATATCCAGAGACTCGTATCCAGAGACTATATCCAGAGACTCGTATCCTCATATCCAGAGACTCATATCCAGAGACTCGTATCCAGAGACTCATTCCCAGAGACTCGTATCCAGAGACTCATATCCTCATATCCAGAGACTCGTATCCAGAGACTCATATCCAGAGACTCATATCCAGAGACTCATATCCAGAGACTCATATCCAGAGACTCATTCCCAGAGACTCGTATCCAGAGACTCATTCCCAGAGACTCATATCCAGAGACTCGTATCCAGAGACTCATATCCAGAGACTCATATCCAGAGACTCATATCCAGAGACTCGTATCCAGAGACTCATATCCAGAGACTCGTATCCAGAGACTCGTATCCAAAGACTCATATCCAGAGACTCATATCCAGAGACTCATATCCAGAGACTCATATCCAGAGACTCGTATCCAGAGACTCATATCCAGAGACTCGTATCCAGAGACTCGTATCCAGAGACTCATATCCAGAGACTCGTATCCAGAGACTCATATCCAGAGACTCATATCCAGAGACTCGTATCCAGAGACTCATATCCAGAGACTCGTATCCAGAGACTCGTATCCAAAGACTCGTATCCAGAGACTCATATCCTCATATCCAGAGACTCGTATCCAGAGACTCGTATCCAGAGACTCATATCCAGAGACTCGTATCCAGAGACTCGTATCCAGAGACTCGTATCCAGAGACTCGTATCCAGAGACTCGTATCCAGAGACTCGTATCCAGAGACTCGTATCCAGAGACTCGTATCCAGAGACTCGTATCCAGAGACTCATATCCTCATATCCAGAGACTCATATCCAGAGACTCGTATCCAGAGACTCGTATCCAGAGACTCATATCCAGAGACTCGTATCCAGAGACTCGTATCCAGAGACTCGTATCCAGAGACTCATATCCAGAGATTATAATATCGCAGAGCCTCTTTATAGCCTTGTTTTCGTCAGGCGGGGAATAATCTGAGCAATAATGTTGGAATAGCTGATTCTCTCTCTCGTTCCAGAAGCATTCCTCCATGACTTCAGTCCAAAGGTCCCGGAGACGACCGACACAAGTGAGACACGAACATTACAGAAGCTTCTCTGGGTTATTGTTCTCTCATTATTAATATCACTGCATCGTATTTGAATGTTCAAAATGATTTTGATCACAGCTCACAAAATGACTAGTTCTAGTCAAGCCAGCTTTATTTCTACAGCGCTTTATAAAATACAGACTGATTTAAAGCAGCTTCACAGTAATAAACAGGACAATAACAGAATCAATGATGAAACTTCATCAAATACGAGACTTATTTCATTTCAGCCATAAGCAGATTATACTGTATAATGTCATTATTCAGCTCAATTTGATTCAAGTTTTGTTCTTCACTGCAAAAAATGCTTTTCTTACTTAGTATTTTTGTCTTGTTTCAGTCCAAATATAAAAAAAAAATCTAAAATCAAGATGCATTTACTTAGGTAGTAAAATACCATAAGATATTATGTCTTGTTTTCTGGGGAAATAAAAAAAAAAAGTAAAATATTATTATTAAAGAAAATAATCTTGTTTCTGTTTGAATTAAGATTATTTTTCTCACCCCATGGACAGATAATTTAGCTTGTTAAGCAAAAACTCAACATTTTGATTATATCCCCCAGAAAACAAGAAATAATATCTTATGGTATTTTACTCATCTAAGTGCATCTTGATTTAAGAATTGTTAGATATTTGGACTGGAAACAAGACAGAACTACGTAAGAAAAGACATGTTTTGCAGTGCAGTGATGATTGACTCTACATGTCTATTGTAGAAGCATCTCTCGTATGTTACTGATGTCTTTGTCATTCATGTCTCGTGGGAAAAAAAGTCAGATTTTCTAGATTGTTTCTTAAAATAGCATCTGAGAGTTTAGGACTGTGGCTTTAACTGCGTCAGTGTTCTGCCAATGACACACTAAACCAGGAGCATTCGGGTCATTACACACCGACACACCCATAGAGTAATCACACACACACAGGTATGCAAACACTCACAGGTATGTGTCCAAACACGTGTGTGTGTGTGTGTGCGCGCACAGAGTGACAGAACATACGCACAAACATTGCATTGTGCAGTTATTAGTTTTTCTAGAAGTTGTGCAATGCGTTTACAGTGAGAGTGAACGACTGATGCGCATGTGAAAGTAAATCAAGCATCTTTCCCTTTATAGTTTGCTTATTACTCAAACGTGACTCTTTTTACTCTGTGTAATTATAGAGTTAAAGCTAGTGTCACATAGGTGCAGTTTTCCTCCTGCTGTCTTCATGCATAAATCATTATTTTTATATATATATCTATTTTTCTATAATGATATTTTCATTTTTTGACATTAAACAAGCCAGAATGAGAACATGAAATCAACTCCCCACCAACCAGTCCTCCCTCCCGTCCAGCTTAACATAATTTAACTTTATTTCTTTATTTAACTTTATTTCTGTGTTTATATAGTGCAGATCGTTTCAAAGCAGCTTCACGTGATTAACAGGAAAATAACAGATGCAAACTTCATCAAAAATGAGTCAAATCCAGCTTTAAAGCAGCTCTAAAATGTCATTATTCAGATTCAGTTTAATGTTGATTCAGTTCCGTTCAATAACTGTAAAGTTCTTCAATTATCAAACTAATTGAATTAAGCTATAAGCAGCTCTAAAGAAGACAATACTGTCATTATTCAGCTCAGTGTCAGTGCCTTTAAATCAGTAATATTACTGGATATGAAGTGTCTCTTAAAGCCCCTAGTCAACACAGACTTGTGGAAGCTTGTTTCCGCCACAAAATAAAACATTTTAAAAGAAAATTGCGACTTTTTATCTTACAATTGCGAGTTTACATCTCGCAATTCTGACTTTTTTTCTCGCAATTGCGACTTTATATCTCGCAATTCTGACATCTTTTCTCAGAATTGTGAGATATAAACTCACAATTGTGAGATATAAAGTCCAATTCTAAGGAAAAAAAAGATGGACTTTGGAAAAAAAAGATGGATTTTTTTTTTTTTTTACCTCAGAATAGTTTATATCTCACAATTCTGACTTTATAACACACAATTGCGACTTTACATCGTGTACATCGTGCAATTCTGACTTTATATCTCCCAATTGCAACTTTATTTCTCAGAATTGTGACTTTATATCTCACAATTCTGACTTCATATCTCGCAATTCTGAGAAAAAAAGTCACAATTCTGACTTGATATATCGCAATTGTGAGAAAAAAAAGTCAGAATTGTGAGATAAAAAGTCGCAATTATTATTATTTATTTATTATTCAGTGGCGGAAACAAGCTTCCATACAGACTTGACCAATCAATCAAGAAGCATCGCTTAAAGTCCCCCTGTGGAGAAAATCCAGCTTCTAATGTTGTTTATACATCTATTTGGTGTTTTTAGTGTACAAACCATGTGTAAACTCATAAGTCGACAGCATTGCTGAGTATTTCCTCCTTAAAACTGCAGTGAACCAAAGACAGTCTCAAAAACACGCTTTGAAATCGCTGGTGTTTCTGACGTCACAAACTACCTTGTAACCAATCAGATCAACGTGTGATCGTCAACCAGTGGATCTCTGAGCTGAGTGAGTGAGTGGAGGCGGGGCTCATTTGCATATTCATAGAACCGCGCATACTAAATGAGGCAAGGGTGTCGAGTTACAGTCAAGATATTTTAAGCCATGAAGAATTATTTTTCAAGACGAATTCCCGGATGTATTGTTAAATGCCAGTATTATATGTATATGGACTATGTTTACTCATTAAAATGTTGACTACAAACAAACACGGAAGTTTTTCAGTTTTCTCGGTGTTCTCTCCGTGTTTTACGATTCTTTACTGCTTTTAGCCGCTGGATCCTTCAGTGAAAACTCTCTCCCGATAAACCTTTACTCTCTGAATTCCTGCACCGGGAACAACACAAGTTGACAGCGTTAGGACTAAACATGTGTTGAGTGTTTCCTAAAGCAAGTCTGACTCTGCTTTGAAACATCTGTATTGTATAGGAGTATAACAATATATCGCAATAGAAAAATGCAATATGTAACGTGGTTATAACACTACGAGTTTTAGTGTCAGTACTACATTAAACCACTATATATAATGTTGAATATAATGTAAAATAATGCAATGGGGGAATATTTGTGGGTTCTGATAATGCCGAATGTCTGATGTTACCAGTAAAAAGTGGCCGACATTATTGTAAAGCATATACATCTAAAATAATTCAGTATTTTCAGCTTCAGAATCATGAATATAGTTGTCTCTATTGTCCTGCATGGGTTTCAGCACCAAGTCCAAGACTATTCATTTACACACACAATGTAAAACCAAATTTAGCATTTTAATCAACAGTACACATTTTTTTGTGAACCTTTTATCATATGGTTTTATTAATTGTTTCCTCACACAGTAATTTTTATTTTGGGTGGACTATACAAATCAATCAAAACTAACTTTATCTGGACAATAACTTTATTCTAGATCTGCTGTAAAGTCAAAACAATCTCTGTTACTGTAATCTCCTGTTATCACTGTAAAGCTGCTTTGAAAAAAGTGCTATATAAATGAAGGTGACTTGACTTTATCAGAATAATATTATAGTCAAGTCAAGTCATGTATATTTGTATAGCGCTTTTCACAATACAGATTGTATCAAAGCAGCTTCACAGTATTAAATTAAAATAATACAACAAGGTTTGTTTCAAGTGGAATTTATTGATTGATAAAATCAAATTAAACATCCCCAAAATATAGCATGAGTTCAGTATCATGATATGAATCGAATCGTGACATGAGGGTGTCGTTACACACCTAGTATTGTATAAAGCGCTGTAGAAATAAAGCTGACACCGTGACATTTTCCTACTAAAGCAAGGTGGAGTTTGACTTTAGGAAATAGGTAGGAAAACTGGAAGAGCAGTTGCTCATTATCATTTAAAGAGACATGCCCTGAAACGGGTCGCTGTGAACAGAGCTGTTCTTGAGGAGGTAAAAGGTGTTTTACACAAACATTGAGGAATTTTAACCAAAGTACACTCACCTAAAGGATTATTAGGAACACCTGTTCAATTTCTCATTAATGCAATTATCTAATCAACCAATCACATGGCAGTTGCTTCAATGCATTTAGGGGTGTGGTCCTGGTCAAGACAATCTCCTGAACTCCAAACTGAATGTCAGAATGGGAAAGAAAGGTGATTTAAGCAATTTTGAGCGTGGCATGGTTGTTGGTGCCAGACGGGCCGGTCTGAGTATTTCACAATCTGCTCAGTTACTGGGTTTTTCACGCACAACCATTTCTAGGGTTTACAAAGAATGGTGTGAAAAGGGAAAAACATCCAGTATGCGGCAGTCCTGTGGGCGAAAATGCCTTGTTGATGCTAGAGGTCTGAGGAGAATGGGCCGACTGATTCAAGCTGATAGAAGAGCAACTTTGACTGAAATAACCACTCGTTACAACCGAGGTATGCAGCAAAGCATTTGTGAAGCCACAACACGCACAACCTTGAGGCGGATGGGCTACAACAGCAGAAGACCCCACCGGGTACCACTCATCTCCACTACAAATAGGAAAAAGAGGCTACAATTTGCACAAGCTCACCAAAATTGGACAGTTGAAGACTGGAAAAATGTTGCCTGGTCTGATGAGTCTCGATTTCTGTTGAGACGTTCAGATGGTAGAGTCAGAATTTGGCGTAAACAGAATGAGAACATGGATCCATCATGCCTTGTTACCACTGTGCAGGCTGGTGGTGGTGGTGTAATGGTGTGGGGGATGTTTTCTTGGCACACTTTAGGCCCCTTAGTGCCAATTGGGCATCGTTTAAATGCCATGGCCTACCTGAGCATTGTTTCTGACCATGTCCATCCCTTTATGACCACCATGTACCCATCCTCTGATGGCTACTTCCAGCAGGATAATGCACCATGCCACAAAGCTCGAATCATTTCAAATTGGTTTCTTGAACATGACAATGAGTTCACTGTACTAAAATGGCCCCCACAGTCACCAGATCTCAACCCAATAGAGCCTCTTTGGGATGTGGTGGAACGGGAGCTTCGTGCCCTGGATGTGCATCCCACAAATCTCCATCAACTGCAAGATGCTATCCTATCAATATGGGCCAACATTTCTAAAGAATGCTTTCAGCACCTTGTTGAATCAATGCCACGTAGAATTAAGGCAGTTCTGAAGGCGAAAGGGGGTCAAACACAGTATTAGTATGGTGTTCCTAATAATCCTTTAGGTGAGTGTATATTACAAACTTTACATGAACACCCTAAAGAATCACACCAACTTGTGGTGAATGGGCATCTGATGACTCCTTTAAGAAAATAAAAGCCTTCCTACAGAATAGGCAGCCAAGTTTTATAGAAAGCCCATTTTGCCAGAGATAAACCTTGGATTGATCTGAATAATGACAGCATTGTCTCTTAGAGCTGCTTTACAGCTGAGTTGAACTCAGTTTGCATCACTGATTCTGTTATTTTCCTGTTTGTCGTGTTAAAAACAATCTGTATTGTGTAAAGCGCTGCAGAAATGAAGCCGACACGTGTCACTCGGTCTCGTACATGTCGGCCAACACGAACGCACACAGACGTTTGGTCACCAATGTAATTCTGATCTTTATCCGAGTTTTCTCCCGCCAGCCGGGCTCGCGTGTAATGTCCTCGTGTGGATCAGATAAGAGAGGGTTAATGAGCCCAGTTTGGTGACAGAAGAACCGTTTACCTGTGCTTTCTTCATACAGACCCGTCTGTGTCTCGAGATCACTGCGAACTCGCTCGAACCCTGTTTATCGTTCAGGACGGTTTGCGCGGGACACTCGAGCTTGTGTGCTTATTGGCAGATAATTAGTGCACAATTATAGTGTGCTTGACTGCTTCAATCATTAAAACTTCATTTCCACTCATATTTAAAGAACAAAATGTACTCAGTCTAACTGAAAAAGCCTAAATAATCTCTTTGAGTTGTTGTTTGTCTGAAATATCTCCACAAACAGACACAGAACAAACACTGAAGGTCAGATGACAAGCAGACGTTGTCTGAAATATAATAAAAATTCTACTTATATTCTTGATTCCTTACAATATTGTGTAAGTCTTTAGCTTACAGCTTTAGAAGTGATGATATTTGCTGTATAACACGGCAAAATATGCTTTTCTTACTTGGTATTTTTGTCCTGTTTCCAGTCTAAACATATCTAAACATTCTTAAATCAAGATTTTACAAGAGAAGTAAAATGACATAAGAAATTTAGTTTTCTGATAAAAACATTAAAATGAACTGCGTTTTTGCTTAAAACAAGCTAAGTGATCTGCCAATGGGGTATAAGAAACTTAATCTTAATTTAAATGGAAAACAAGATTATTTTTCTTACCACATTGGCGGATCATTTTGCTTGTTTTAAGCAAAAACTCACTTCATTTAAAATTGTATTTTATCAGAAAACAAGATAGACTTCTCTAGTAAAATCTTCATGATTTAAGAATTTTTAGATATTTGGACTGGAAACAAGACAAAAATACTCGGTAAGAAAAGCATTATTATTATTTTTGCAGTGTAGAGACAAACATATTTTCTTAAAAATAAAGTTCAGAGATGATGTAAGTTTAACTAAATTGAATCAACATTGAACTGAATAATTTTGTTTTCGTTAGAGATGCTTCTCCGAAATTGAATTAGTGTCGTATTTGATGAAGTTTGCATCTATAGAAATAAAGTTGGACTTGGAAGTGGGAATGATTAAAGTCATGATGTCTTTCTAAACTCACATTCATCAACACATTCAATTCAAACAACTCATGCATTCATATCCAAAAGAAACGTGCGATCAGGAGTTGGATATTGTGGTGTAGTTCATGGAGTGAATACTTTGTTGCTTTTTTACGTGCTTTAGCTTTTTAAGCACAATTATCTGCCAATGGAGCAAGACAAATAATCATAAATCAAACAGAAACAAGATTATTTTTCTGACCCCATTGGCAGATCATTTTGCTTTTTTAAGCAAAAACTCACTTAATTTTGATTTATTTCCCCCAAAACAAGACATAAAATCTTATGGCATTTTACTCCTCTAGTAAATGCATCTTGCTCTTGAATTTTTAGATATTTGGACTGGAAACAAGACAAAAATACCAAGTAAGAAAAGCATTTTTGCTGTGATATTAGTGTGTAATGTTGTAATAGAGCTGATTCGGTTCAAGGCTTGTAACTTGTTACTGAAGAACGTTCTGGAGTCTCTGATCCTTCAGTTTCATAGAGCATTTATAACACAGAGAGCAGAATAAAGGCAGTAAGAGTTGTGTTGCGCTTCAGACTAGGCATTATTCTCCAGTGTGAGAGAGAAACTGATGTTTTATAGCGGACTGAATTAAGCGTCTCAGGCTGATGATGTCATGATCTTTCTCCGGACGCTCCGGCTTGGGTGAGTCCATCCGGTGCGTTTCTCCAGGTTATGTAACGCTCATGTAAGAGTGTTTCTCTGTCACGGGCGTTCAAGTCTCCGGAGACTGGGTGTGTGTGTGTGTGTGTGTGTGTGTGTGTGTGTGTGTGTGTGGAGACTCTGATCTGATTTCAGGAGGAAGGAAACTGGCCCAAAGAACGACGGGGAGATACGAGCCCTGAATACACGGTTTCGCTCACACTCATGGACTCGTTTCTGTGGAGGTTGTTGAGGTGGAGTTCCTCTGTCTTTTTAAAACTAATCAGGAAGAATCTCACTCTTTCAGGAGGAAGGAAACTGTCTCTCACCAACATTAGAACGACGGCTAATCTCCAAAAAAGGCAGGGTTGTTTTAACCCAAATTTGGGTAAAATATGTACGAGCTCAACCATTGGGTTAGAAAATTTGGGTCAAATATGGACAAACCCAGCCATTGGGTTACATTTTTTATTACATTTTTTAACCCAACGGCCGGGTTTGTCCATATTTGACCCAAATTTGGGTTAAAACAACCCTAAATTTTTTGGAGTGTAGATATGAGCCCTGAATACACTGTTGTAGAAAGTTCTAACGAACAGCATTTATATGAAATAGAATCTTTTGTAACATTATAAATGTCTTTACTGACACTTTTGATCAATTTAATGCAAAAAAAAAAAAAAAAAAACTTTCTTATCCTAAACCTTTGAATGGTAATGTATCATAGTTTCCACAAAATATGAACTGTTTTCAACATTGTTAATAATCATAAATGTTTCTTGATCATCAGATCATCATGTTAGAGTGATTTCTGAAGGATCATGTGACACTGAAGACTGGAGTAATGATGCTGAACATTCAGCTTTGATCACAGGAATAAATGACACTTTACTGATTTACATTATAATAATATCTCACAATTTTTACTGTATTTTTCAAATAAATGCAGCTTTGGTGAGCAGAAGAGACTCTTTCAAAACTGCTGCTTTAAAAATAAGTTTTTATCTTAATTACTGACTTTTACTATATCGTCATATACCTTTACTTTATCATTGAGAACAGTTCCGGTGTCCCAAAGGTGGAGTGCGAGTGAGTTCAGCTGATCGTGTGTTTCTCCAGGAAAGAGCTGTCAGCGTTCAGCCCTAATGCTCAACCGTGCGGCGACTTCTCCAAAACAGCTGCTGTAAAGTGCAGTAATATGTCACTGTTTTACTGTTTTTACTGTAGTTCTCATCAAATAAAAGCAGCCTTGGTGAGCAGAAAAGACGACTTTCTAAAACATTTAAAAATCTTACTGACCCCAAACCTTTAGACAGTAGTGTAAATATGAATTAATAGTGAATATTTGTCTCATTCATCCGTCATCTTGGCCTGTTGTTAGTGCAGACTGAGACAAGAAGTACTCAAAAAAGTAATGCTTATAAGCACATTGCATGAAAGTGTAAAAGCCTTTGTCTCGTGAGCCTTGAAAAGCGTGTTATTGGGCTTTTTCCTACCGTGCAGTACTTTTGGAGCCATATTTTATTACTTTAGAAGAAAGGCAGAATTATTATTTTGGTTTTACACAGAGATTGGTGGGTCTATTAACTAAATATGTTGACTTTATCAATCTTTGTTGCATTATATGCCAATGGTGATCGTTCAAAAATGGGAAAAAAGCACTTTAGCACACTTTTAGCAAACATGCACTTTTCCGCCAAAAGTGCATTTTTCCCATTTTTGAACCGTCACCATTGGCATATAATGCAACAATGATTATTAAAATCAACGTATTTCACTAATAGACTCACTAATCTCAGTGTAAAACCAAAATAATGATGCTTCTATCTTTCTAAAGTCCTGTAATTTGACTCCAAATCTCACAAAACTGTCATTTTGGCCTCCTTCTGCAAAACAGTGGATTACTCAATAAATATTCATCCATGGCATTTAATATTTTGGCTTTCATCACTATTCATGTGTGTCTTTCTTTAGAAAGAATACTAATAAAATGTTAGAAGTTTCTAAAATGTTGTTGATTTGACACATTATGACCCTTTTGTAGAAATGCTTCTTTGAATACAGCACAAGTCTATTCATTCACTTCTTCACATCTACAAAGAGTGAAAGTTATTTCTCCGGCGTCTCTTCCTTCCCTCAGCCATTGTTTGCCTGTTTTTATTGGTTGTTTTCTGGGAAACGTTAGATTTCTTGTTGAACAAGGAAGCGTTTGTTTGTGTGTTGACTGCAGGACCGTTTCTTCTGTCTTTTGAAACGTGTATTTAATGGCTGATGGTGAAAATGACTTTCAAACAACTTTTTTTTTTTTACATGACCTTTTTTTGTGTTTGTGCATTCAAGCTTTCATAGGAAGGTCGTGTTTTTAGGTTTCGTTACAAGCTGAGCGATTAATACATGAAAATTCTTACATACAGCCCCTTCAAATGTTAGGAAATTCAATTAATTCTAAACTATCTGATCAGATCTCAAGTAGTTTGTGTCATTTGGGATGCAACACACACTCTGAATGTCATGCAGATTGCGCAGTAATGTCTCTTGGCATCGTTCTGATATTAAGTCATTCGTGTAGCAAACCTTATACTGGATCCTGACAGCAAACGGATGTGATTTCATCACATGATGACGCTTTCAGCACTCTTTATCTCATCTGTATTAGTCTGAGTGTGTTTGTAGATCATGGCACTCGCACACTTTGATTTTCAAACCCGTTTCTCTCTTAATCCTTCGTTCCAGCTGCTTGTTTCTCAGTTCAGTCTTTCTTTGACTGTGCAAAACCACCAGATCAGGCTCATAAATGTCAATTACAGGCCTATAAAAGAAGCTCATGGGTTTGTGTGGAGCCATAAGCCTCTATCTGACTCCCCCAGCGTTTATAAAGCGGTTTAACACACACACACACACACACACACACACACACACACACACACACACACACACACACACACAGACAGACACACACACACACACACACACACACACACACACACAGACACAGACACAGACACACACACACACACACACACACACACACACACACACACACACACACACACACACAGACACACACACACACAGACACACACACACACACACACAGACACACACACACACAGACACAGACACAGACACACACACACACACACACACACACACACACACACACACACACACACACACAGACACACACACAGACACACACACACACACACACACACACACACACACACACACACACACACAGAGTGTGTTATTATGGACCTTCATCACAGGAATTAGTTCCTGCTCTTCTTTTCTTCATGTAATCGCGATCAGAGAAAGGTTGTGGTCCTCAGTGTTGAACTGAAGTGTTGAACTGAAGTGTTGAACTGAAGTGTTGAACTGAGCGGCTCTGCTCGTCTGAACACACAGCTCTGACGTCTCTGATCATGACACTGTCTCTGTTATCAACTCTGCATCATCACAGCGTGTCCTGTTATCACTGTAAAACTGCTGTGAAACAATCTGTGTAAAGCACTGTATAAATGAAGGAGACTTGAGTGTGTGTGTGTGTGTGTGTGTGTGTGTGTGTGAGTGAATGAGTGTGTGTGTGTGTATGTGTGTGAGTGAGTGATTGTGTGTGTGTGTGCGTGTGTGAGTGAGTGAGTGAGTGAGTGATTGCGTGTGTGTGTGTGTGTGTGTGTGTGTGTGTGTGAGAGAGAGTGAGTGATTGTGTGTGTGTGTGTGTGTGTGAGAGAGAGTGAGTGAGTGAGTGATTGTGTGTGTGTGTGTGTGTGTGTGTGTGTGTGTGTGTGTGAGAGAGAGAGTGAGTGAGTGAATGTGTGTGTGTGTGTGTGTGAGAGAGAGAGAGAGAGTGAGTGAGTGAATGTGTGTGCGTGTGTGTGTGAGAGAGAGAGTGTGTGTGTGTGTGTGTGTGTGTGTGTGTGTGAGAGAGAGAGTGAGTGAGTGAATGTGTGTGTGTGTGTGTGTGAGAGAGAGAGAGAGAGTGAGTGAGTGAATGTGTGTGCGTGTGTGTGTGAGAGAGAGAGTGTGTGTGTGTGTGTGTGTGTGTGTAAGTGTGTGTCAGCAGTTTCTGTCTCTCCTGGGAGTCTTTATGGTCACATGATGATTCAGGTGGAAATCGAGGTCATCTCACACGTTACTGTGATTCATAACTTCCGTTTCAAATCTACATGAATATTTGGTATTAACAAAAAGCCAAAAAAATCAAAAAGCCACAAAACTAAAAGAATATTTAATCCATTGTGTAAACAGGCAGAGCCAGTGTTTCAGTCACGGACCGCTCAGTGTCGAGCTCTGTCTCACTCCAGACGAGTGGAAATAAAACATCCGGTCTGTGTCTGTAGATCTCAATCTCAATCCATATCTATAAACAAATTCAAGAGAACATATTCTGATGATCTGATGTGTGTGGATGCGACTCTGGACTCGCTGATGTCTATAAACCTGTGTGTTTCAGTCTGCTGGTTTTCCCTGAACTAAAGCTGATGATTAGATCATTTGTTTGCCGTGTCTCTCATTCATGCGTTTCCAGTGCAATCCAGTGATGCAAGAATTACAGACAATAATAATTCATGCCTTGCTTACAAACATTTACGCTCTTCAGACGTGCATCCCAGTCGCCCAATATCCTGAGAATAGGAACTTTGTTTTAAATGACACATATAAGTGATTTTTTATCTTCAGTGAGTTAAGCTTTAAGTGAGTGTTTAATCAGTGTGTAATTAGGCTTTGAGCAGAACATTAACAGGATCGGCGCCACCGTGTGTGTGTGTGTGTGTGCCGCGTGGTTGCCGTGGTGACGGGCGAGAAACACATCAATACACCTGAACGGACCTGTGTAAAACCTGTCCGGTTGTGTGTGTGTGTGGGAGTTTATATAGAGCCAGAACAAAGTCCAGAACAATAAATCTCAGCGCAGGAATCATCCGGCCTCTGACTTACCTGATGTTTGAGATCAGCAGGTCCAGATCACACACACACACGCACGTTTTACTGTACAAAACTGACATTTACAGGACAGAAAACATCCTTTTACTGATCGAAATTGATTTTACAGCAAAAAACACGTATAACTCATTACCTGAAATAACTTTATTGCACTTTTTTACACTTTGTTTGAAAGCAGCTTTACAGAAAATGCTCGTTTCGATGTTAATCAGTCATGAGTGTGACTAAAGTAACATCTATATGACATACAGATATAATGTAATACAGGTTATATAGTTAAAACGCATTTTAGATCATTTGATATCAAAAGAAAAAGAAGACGACTCGTCTGTATTGTGCACAAAGCTTATTTATAGGAGTGGTATAATGGCCTTTTCACAAGATGTAAAATAAGTCTCTGATGTCCCCAGAGTGTGTGTGTGTGTGTGTGTGTGTGTGTGTGTGTGTGTGTGTGTGTGAAGTTTTAGCTCAAAATACCCCACAGATATTTTTATAGCATGTTAAAATTGTCAGTTTTTGAGGGTGAGCAAAAACACACCGTTTGTGTGTGTCCCTTTAAATGCAAATGAGCTGCTGCTCCCGGCGCAGGGGGCGGAGCTTCAAGAGCTTGCACTCACACACACATGCACTGAACATTTCAAAATCTTTTAGCCTTTTATGTTCAAACTGGATTCAGACAATGATGGAGAGACTCAAGAAGAAGTGTAGAAGAACATGTAGAAGCAACAGGTCATTTCTGAACGTTTAGCTGATGAATTTCTGTAGCTTTAGCTTATGTGGAGTTATCTTCAAGTCATTGATTAGCATATTCTGTCATGATAATGTATAAATCATGTTCCGGGGGCGGGGTTTATGCAAATTCTATGGTTGGTGATGTCACTAACCCGGGAGGAATGTGGTGTAGTCTCTACCAGCCGTTTGTTGTAGTCCTTAAAAAGCGATTTCTGTAAAAGCAAATATCTCCCTTTGCTTTGAACTTTGAGCGTTGTAACTTTGCAGATGTTGTTTATGCTTAAACAGCAACATTACACACTAACTAAAGTTAGAAAAGTCAAATCATAATCAACCACCCCTTTAACTAAATCACGAACACAGAACTAGTCTACATGAACACACACACAAAAATCATGGGAAGAAATTGTGAAAGTGACTGAATGAAACCTAAAACAGGACAGCAGTCCTTCACAAATAACACACGAGTGATATATAATATATAATTATAATAATTAATTATTTAATAAATTCATAAATTCATAATATATTATTATATAATAAGTATATTAGCATGTTTTACTGTAAAAAAAAAAAAACATATTAAATTTGAATTTATAGCAAAAAAAAAAAAAAAAAAAACTTTTAACTTGTTACCCTTAAATTTTGATTCAAGTTTATTTGTATTGTAGTTTTTCCACATTGTTTCAAAGCAGCTTCACAGAAAATGCTTGTTGCTTTATGTAACGTGCAACAGTCTCTCGCTCGCAGTGTTCCACCGTTCCACTGTTGTTTTCAGGCCACGCCCGTGGAGATGATGTCACCGGTGATGTCATCAGGAGACCGCTGTGACATCACTCCTCCGTCCGCAGCGCTCAGAGACCGAAGCACACGCAATCTCACTAACTCAAACAACCTGACCCGCTGTGTTTGGCCCTCGCTCGCTCAGTAATGCGCTCCCAGGACACGTCCATGCGCTGGGATTGCAGCCGCTGATGAAACATGATGTTTTCTGAGGAATGCAGTGGAATTTCCCTCTTCGGTTCGCCATCAGCCATGAGTTTTTCCCAGGAGGAAAGCAGAGATTACACTCACAGAACGCATTCATTATGCACACATTCAGGACGAGCCGTTCTCCCTCCGTAAGGAAATCTGGCTCGTCTTTTCCTCACAGGTCTTTTCACACTGTGTTATATATCACAGCATGATCTGGCTCTGAACGCACTGCGTTTGCATCATCAATAAGGATTTGGACTTGGGAAAGGACAGCTTTCATAATTATCCCTTTGGATTTGCAAGTTAAACTGTGCAGACACAGAAAGCCAGAACTTCGTTTTACATTTAACATTACATTTATTCAGTTGGCAGACGCTTTCATCCAAAGAATACAACAAGTGATTCATCTTAAGTTTAATTTTTAATTTGTCGTGCCAGTTTTTGATTTGTTGGTCAGTTCTTTAGTTAGATTTAGTTTAGTATGTTAGTTCTCTGTTAGTTTTAGTTTTGCAGTATATTATAGTTTTATGGAGAATGGGGAAAAAGTGTTTTTTACTGCAAACAAAAATGATCTGCCAACAGGGTAAGAAAAATAATGTTAATTCAAACAGAAACAAGATTATCTTTCTTACCCCATTGGCAGATAATTGCCTGTTTTAAGCAATTTTTTAAATTTATTTCCCCAGAAAACAAGACATAGGGCCCTATTTTAACAATCTAAGCTCATGGTCTGAAGCGCACGGCGCAAGTTCACTTAGGTTGTGTCCGAATCCACTTTTGCTAGTTTAACAGTGGGACAAATGGTCGGTGCTCCCGGTGCATGGTCTAAAAGGGTCGTCCCTATTCTCTTAATGAGTAATGGGTGTGTTCTGGGATTTACGTGCGTTAAACCAATCAGAGTCTCATCTCCCATTCCCTTTAAATGCCAGTTGCGCTCCATGGCGGATTCGCTATTCACATGACGGACTTTGATAGTGGAAAGACCGAACGCGTCTCCAGAGCGCAAACGGATCTGCTCGTGCGCGAAACCGGATTCACCATATCTTTATGTACACAATAATAATCTTTTACATTGTAATCCTTTTATTTGAAATATTTGGCATGTTTGTGTGTTGCTGTGCGTCCCTGTGTGTGTAATAAGCAGAGTGTGTGTGTGTAATAAGCAGAGTGTGTGTGTTTGATAAGCAGAGTGTACGCGCGTTGTGGACCCGCCTATATATTACTAATGCGGTCATTAAATAACAAAAATAATATTGAGCGATTGACTTTAGACCAGGTTTCATTTGGTCAATGGCTCAGTCTATTCCTGTTCCTCAAACTAGCAACGCTCCAACAATGCGCCAGAACACACACTCGTTCTCAGACCAGTTGCCCATGGACACACAAATGGGCGCAAATGCATTTGCTAATTAAACAGCGCGGCGCAGGACGTGAAAATGAAAACTGCGTCTGGCTGAAACTAGCAAAACACACTTGCGTCGCGCTTGGCGCTGCATTACCACCGGGTGTAAGATAGGGCCCATAATGTCTTATAGCATTTTACTACTTTACTAAATGCTTCTTGATTTAGAATTTTTTTGATATTTTGACTGGAAACAAGACAAAAATACTAAGTAAGAAAAGCTCTTCTGCAGTGTGATAAGAAACACACATAATTGCTGACATATCAAGGAAAATGATTCTCAGGTCAATGTACGGTAATCTCCATCGTGAGACGAGGATCTATCAGTACTGTAGTGATATTTCACTGGTGCGTAAAAAGATTCAACCTTGCATAATGTAACTAATTAGCATAATGCCCGCCTGTGGTCTTGATTGGCTGAGCAGCGTCTCTTAGCCCCGCCCTCAAACACTGTAGTGTATCTGAGACTGGAAGAGTTTGGTTCGTGTTGTTCGTGTCGAGAAGACGCTGTTTTCTGAGATTGATACGGTGAAACCCACGCCATCGTTACTGTTCGCATCACTGTGATCAAGAGCTGAGATTCAGATATGATAATGAGTGTTTGCTTTCTGACCAATCACAGCAGAGCAGCTCTCAGAGAGGCGGAGCTTAGAGAGACTGAATCTTCAAACGAAGCGTTTCAGACTGAGAGGAAAGAGCTGACGCTGCAGTGGAGATTATGAGGACATTAAAGTGATTTTAATCTTTGATGGATGTAAATCTGTTGAAGAGATGCCAAAACTACATTAGGAGCCTTTAAAATAGCATAATAGGGGCACTTTAAAGATTTTCACACCAAACAAACTGAAGTATGACATCCAACTGGACCAAAAAGTCTTTCTGCTCTCCAGATGAAGTTGAACATATCGTCTAAACCTGACTGATTTACAGGAGCTCGTGATTTCAGAGTGAGAAGTAAGAAGATAATAATACTAAGAAAGCAAAGATCAGATGAAATGCATTGAAATGTTTGGTATTTTCCCTCATTGCTGTGGTTTGGAGAAGTGTTTTATAGAAGTGCAATCAGGGTCACGCGTTCACAGCGAATCCAGTGAATCCAAACCAACTTTTCCTGCATCGTTGCTGTAAAGAGAGACGTATATCACTGACGCCAGGGAGAGAGAGAGAGAGAGAGAGAGAGAGAGAGAGAGAGAGAGAGAGAGAGAGAGAGAGACAGATCTGGGGCTTAAGCTGTATTGCTGGAAACCTACAGTGTTAATACTTGGAAAACGGCCCAGTGAGCGACGGAATGAGGCGGAGGACTAGAAAAACATGTGAGATTGAGTGCAGCGAGAGAGAAAGATGCCAGAACGTGAAACCTCAAAGTCTGAGACGTCACGCAGAACTCATGATGACGGCCTGTAAAACTGAGCCGTAATGCGACACCCGGTCGCCAAAATATCATGCAATGCGCCATTACACAAATTACACATTGTGCAAGAGGAGAACTCTCTGATATCTGTGTTAGTTTGATTACTTTTACATTAGAGAAAACACAGTCACGGTTTAAAGGACAGAGAATATGACTGTATCTCTATAGTGCACTCGCTCAACTTTAGTGCTTTAAAGGAGTCGTTCACTTCACAATTAAAATTTCCTGATAATTTACTCATGCAAGATGTTCACGTCTTTCTTTCTTCAGTCGTAAAGAAATGAAAGTTTTTGAGGGAAAACGTTCCAGGATTTTTCTCGATATAGTGTCTTCAATGGGGTCCAACGGGTCGAAGGTCCAAATGTGAGTTTCAGTGCAGCTTCAAAGTCTCGACACGATCCAGCCGAGGAATAAGAGTCTCATCTAGACAAACCAGCGGATGTTTTATAAAATAAAATGAAACATTTATATACTTTTTAACCACTAATGCTGGCTGTGATGCGCCACACATTACGTAATCAGGTTGAAAGGTCAAGTGTGATGTAGGCGTAAGAACAGATCTAGTGTTTACAAAGCGAATGTGCAAAGACTGAGTCAAACGCCCTTTACAAAAAAATAAAGAAATAAAAGGTAAAACAATTATGTCGTATGATTTTGAAGATGGAGGAGAAAATGTGATGGAGTTTTTCACCCTTCATTTCTGAACCGGAATACGCGTGACCTTTCAACGTGATTACGTAATGTGTGGCGCATCACAGCCAGCATTAGTGGTTAAAAGTATATAAATGTTTATTTTGTTATAAAATGTCCGCTGGTTTGTCTAGATTAGACTCTTATTCCTCGGCTGGATCGTGTCGAGACTTTGAAGCTGCACTGAAACTCACAACTGGACCTTCGACCCGTTGGACCCCATTGAAGACACTATATGGAGAACAATCCTGGAACGTTTTCCTCAAAAACCTTCATTTCTTTTCCACTGAAGAAAGAGAAAGAAAGACGTGAACATCTCGGATGACGTGGAGGAGAGTAAATTATCAAGACATTGTAATTCTGAAGTGAACTAATGCTTTAATGCATCACAACTATCAACGGCGATTCTTGACGAGCTCCACTAATGAGTGTGTTTTGAAGGATTGTGTTTGGACTGATAATTCTCTCCCCGTGTGTTGTGAATAATCCTGTTTTTGTGTGTTTAGGGACTGAAATGTCTCTCTGCGCGCTGTCAGGCGGAGTTATCCGCTAATGTAAGTGTTCCCTGTAGATCAGCTCCAGATGTTCGAGGTGGAGCCGGCAAGATGATCATCAGACGTCACTTTTCCTTCGCTCGACTCGTTCTGCGTGCTTTATGATGCTCTGAACACTGAGATGTTGCTCTTCATCTGTGAGCATCAGCTGATGCGAGTCTGTCCACAGCAGTGGTTCGCATTAAATGTTAAAGCACACCAGAGAACTCCACTGTGGATCAGTCGCTCGCTGCCAAACCGAGTCATTACCCTCGTATTAATCCTGGCAGTTTCTGCGGCCACATTCTGATCTCTGCGGTTTCTGGAGAAATGTTGATCAAGCGCAGCGGTGACGTCAGGAGAGCTCTCTCAGCATCATTCACACTCGCGGGACTTCAGTGCCATGTTTAACCAAACGCTGTTTTCCATATGATGAAATGATCTTGCGTTTGGATCATGCATGACGTGTCGAGTTTGAAAATGCACATGAGATGAGATATGAGATATAAGTCCATTTCTGCCACATTAGAAAAAAAAATCATGCTTTTGTACAGTAAATCATAATTATTAACAGTTGAAATTATGACATTGTAAATCGAAATGGCTGAAAAGGTGAAACTGTGACTTAAAAAGTCATAATTTCGATTATTTTATTGCATAATTTTTTTTAATCTCATCATGATCACAATCATAATGATCACTTTTCGTCTAATAAATGACTTAGTATGTAAATTTCGACTTTTCGTGGCATAAATGTGTCATAATTTTAAACTTTTTAATATTGACTTTTTATCTCATAATTATGACGTGGTATGTCAATCAATAAAATAATAAAGTAAAATAATGAAATAATTTTTAAACCATAATTTTGACTTTTTGTCAATTTCGATTTAGTCACAATTTCAACTTTTTAAGTCATAATTATGACTGTCAATTTAATTTTACTGTCATAATTCCGACTTTTTGCCATAATTATTACTTTTTACATTGTCATGATTTTTAAGTCATATTTTTAACTTGTCAATTTCAACTTTAATGTCATATTTCTGACTTTTTCATCTAATATTTTCATCTAATTTCAACTTTACATGTTATAATTAACATTTACCAAAGCATGATTTTATTTCTCATGTGGCTTCCATATTAAAAAGCTACAGTAAATGGGAAGATATTCAGCGAATAACAACATTTTCTTTGCAGAAGACAGCATATTTATGGTACTTATGTGATATATACTTATGGTACTAATATTTTGAGCCTGCGAAACATCTTGTATAATGAATTAATAACTCAAATTGAAGTCATACAGGTTTATGAAGGGTGAGTAAATGATAATTTTTGGATTAATTATTGCTTTATTCTAATATTCATTTACCCGTTTGAATGTGTGAAATACTTTTTCCTGTGAGGTTTAAGCTTTCATCGTGACCTTTAGTTATTGTTTTAAAATGAATGTGAAATCTGGATTTATTTGGAAGCCTGTCGGTTGTCACGGTTATAAATCATAACTAAGACATAACAGCTCACTGTCATTGCAGTTCTTGAGCTCGAGCGCTTTAAACTCCACTGGGGGAACCTTGGGAAATATCCTCAGCAGAAATATAACACACGTGTCCAAACACTGAGAGCAAATCACATTTGCTGAACACACACACACACACACCACCTGGGCTTCACCAGCGTAAGGTGTGATGTTTGTGTAGTTTCTAATTAGAGCTGATCGCAGAACAGCCTCCATCACGTTGTTTGTTCTTGCTCTGACAGAGTCGTGACCCTGCGGTTCACTTCCATTCAAACCAGCTGTGAGTCGAGGAGAACACAGAGGCCGGCGTGAGTGAGAGATCCGAGCTCCACAAGAGGGTTTACGCTATTAAAGGGGGGGTGAAATGCTATTTCATGCATACTGAGTTTTTTACACTGTTAAAGAGTTGGATTCCCATGCTAAACATGGACAAAGTTTCAAAAATTAAATTGTACGTTTGATGGAGTATTTCTGTGCCAAAAATTGTCCTTCCGGTTTGTCACAAGTTTCGGAAAGTTTTTTTCGAGTATGGGTCTGAGTGACGTCAGATGGGGCGGAATTTCCTTATATGGGTCCTAAGGGCACTTCTGGCGG
The DNA here is from genome assembly GCA_022829025.1 of Squalius cephalus. Lineage (NCBI taxonomy): Eukaryota > Metazoa > Chordata > Actinopteri > Cypriniformes > Leuciscidae > Squalius > Squalius cephalus. The sequence goes on from CM040806.1 coordinate 1,212,243, forward strand.
AAGAGCGCGGGCGCGCGCGCACTCGTAGACCAGAGAGAGAGAGTGAAAGCAGTACCTCATCAAAGCGCTGTGCTCGGCTTTTGGGAAGTCAATGTCACCAAAGAAGTGGGTTTTTGGTTGCCAGGGCAAGACAACCCTGCACAGACTCCCAAAGAACCCAGCGTTAAGGAACCCGTGGATGGAGTTTGTTTTTCCTGAGCATAAACGGAGTTGTGTAGGCTGTTTGTTCCCTGCATTTCGACGATGATCGTTTTATAAACAAAGCCCAGATCGACGGATTTGCAGATCGTCTAATGCTTAAGGATCGAGCAGTCACAATGATAAAGGTTCGGTGAGTAAAACTGCTTATATTGTCTCTGTGTGTTACTAGCTCGGCGCGTTAGCACAGCTTTAGCTCCGCCCACACGGCCCGCCTCCAGCCGCTCGGTTTTTTTCCGGAAAGACTCGGCACAGCCTATCTTTCTTTTATAAATATAATAAAACTAAAGACTTTTTGGAGATATGAAGGATGCAGTACTACTCTATAGGTACTCAAGATTAACAGGAGATTGAGTGAAAATGAGCATTTCATCCCCCCTTTAAAGTAAGATTCAACCTTATGAATCAGTCTAAATGAATCAAAGTCATATAGACATAGAATTCATTTAATGCTGATTCATTTAAAGTATAACTCTAGGAGTAAGAGAGATCGGAGCTGTAGATTCAACCTTATGATTCAAATGAATCAAAGCGTAAATGAATCAAAGTCATATAGACATATAATTTATTTAATGCTGATTCATTGAACGAAGTGAATCTTCTGTCGATCAGTGGTTCATATAATGATCAGAGTGAGAGAATTAATTCTTCATTAAGAGACTCCATAATGAACATTAACTAACTTACTCAGCGAGTTCTTCACTGTAAAAGTGAATTAAACTGTTAACATGTTTGATTCTGCTACGTGAACAATAGCACACCTGGTTTAATGACAGACAGATGAATATAGTTATAGGACATTGAGCTGCATGATTCTGGATTCACTGAGAATCATGGTTTTGTTGTTGTTTAAAATAGAGATCAGGATTCTGCCATGATTCTGAACAGACAACTAAATAAAATAATGCCATTCACTGACGTTCTGACAAAATATTACTTTCTGGAGTCTATTTACAATGTTTTATTTATTAGAATTAATTATTTTTGAATGAATGATTCAATGACTCACTCATATAGACTTCACTTGTTTCATTACTGGATGAATCAGCGTTTTTGAACAAATCTCTTGAATAAATGATTCAATGACTCACTCATAAATACTTCACTTGTTTCATTACTGGATGAATCAGTGTTTTTGAACGAATCTCTTGAATGATTCAATGACTCATATAGACTTTCCTTGTTTCATTACTGGATGAATCAGCGTTTTTGAACAAATCTCTTGAGTGAATGATTCAATGACTCACTCATAAATACTTCACTTGTTTCATTACTGGATGAATCAGTGTTTTTGAACGAATCTCTTGAATGATTCAATGACTCACTCAAAGACTTCACTTGTTTCATTACTGGATGAATCAGTGTTTTTGAATGAATCTCTTGAATGAATGATTCAATGACTCACTCATGCAGACTTCACTTCTTTCATTACTGGATGAATCAGCGTTTTTGAACAAATCTCTTGAATGAATGATTCAATGACTCACTCATATAGACTTCACTTGTTTCATTACTGGATGAATCAGCGTTTTTGAACAAATCTCTTGAATAAATGATTCAATGACTCACTCAAAGACTTCACTTGTTTCATTACTGGATGAATCAGTGTTTTTGAACGAATCTCTTGAATGAATGATTCAATGACTCACTCATGCAGACTTCACTTCTTTCATTACTGGATGAATCAGCGTTTTTGAACGAATCTCTTGAATAAATGATTCAATGACTCACTCATATAGACTTCACTTGTTTCATTACTGGATGAATCAGCGTTTTTGAACAAATCTCTTGAATAAATGATTCAATGACTCACTCATAAATACTTCACTTGTTTCATTACTGGATGAATCAGTGTTTTTGAACGAATCTCTTGAATGATTCAATGACTCACTCAAAGACTTCACTTGTTTCATTACTGGATGAATCAGTGTTTTTGAATGAATCTCTTGAATGAATGATTCAATGACTCACTCATGCAGACTTCACTTCTTTCATTACTGGATGAATCAGCGTTTTTGAACAAATCTCTTGAATAAATGATTCAATGACTCACTCATATAGACTTCACTTGTTTCATTACTGGATGAATCAGCGTTTTTGAACAAATCTCTTGAATAAATGATTCAATGACTCACTCATAAATACTTCACTTCTTTCATTACTGGATGAATCAGTGTTTTTGAACGAATCTCTTGAATAAATGATTCAATGACTCACTCATGCAGACTTCACTTCTTTCATTACTGGATGAATCAGCGTTTTTGAACGAATCTCTTGAATAAATGATTCAATGACTCACTCATATAGACTTCACTTGTTTCATTACTGGATGAATCAGCGTTTTTGAACAAATCTCTTGAATAAATGATTCAATGACTCACTCATAAATACTTCACTTGTTTCATTACTGGATGAATCAGTGTTTTTGAACGAATCTCTTGAATGATTCAATGACTCACTCAAAGACTTCACTTGTTTCATTACTGGATGAATCAGTGTTTTTGAATGAATCTCTTGAATGAATGATTCAATGACTCACTCATGCAGACTTCACTTCTTT
>CM040806.1:1220000-1227500 GCA_022829025.1 Squalius cephalus
ACTGATCTCAAATCTGAGGCTCTGCCCCCTGACCTTATGTGAAGCTCCGCCCTGATGTCATATGTGAGGCTCCGCCCTGATTTAATGTGTGAAGCTCCGCCCTGATCTCATATGTGAGGCTCCGCCCCAGATCTCATATGTGAAGCTCCGCCCTGATCTTATATGTGAGGCTCCGCCCTGATCTCATATGTGAGGCTCCGCCCTGATTTAATGTGTGAGGCTCCACCCTGATCTCATATGTGAAGCTCCGCCCTGATCTCATATGTGAAGCTCCGCCCTGATCTCATATGTAAAGCTCCGGCCCTGATCTCATATGTGAAGCTCCGCCCTGATCTCATATGTGAGGCTCCGCCCTGATCTAATATATGAAGCTCCACCCTGATCTCATATGTGAAGCTCCGCCCCTGATCTCATATGTGAAGCTCCACCCTGATCTCATATGAGAGTCACCACCCCTGATCTTATATGTGAGGCTCCCCCTCCCCCAAATCTCATATGTGAAGCTCCGCCCCCTGACCTCATATCTGGTGTATATTTGTGATTGCGTGTAAAATCCACAACGGTGTTACCCTGGAAATCCAGAGTTCTCGCGAGAGCACAAGTTGAATTTGCTCAGCGAGTTACTCTGGCGTCGAGTAATGATGCTCATTAAATATGCCCCTCGATCTGAGCTGCACCAATCACAGCGGGTTATCTGATATAGGTGGGCCAGAGGCGAGATGACGACAGCGCTGTGACGTCGAAGTCATTAGTAAACATTGCAGGATGGCTCTGGATGAACAGCAGTTGTTTGAAACGGCTTTGGCCGCTACAATGAACGAGTTAGACTTGGCCTTTTCTCTAAAAGAGGAACAGAAGACGCCGCTCGAATCCTTCCTTTGCAAGAAGGACGTTTTTGCTGTTTTGCCGACCGGATACGGTAAGAGTCTAATCTACAGTTAGCTCCGCTGGTAGCTAAGCGATAACTTGTTGTGATTGGTCGTAGTGTTATCCAATTGCGTGCAGTGAGATTTTCAAATGCATGTTTGGTGCCGCCCCTCGAGCTGGGGTGATTTTCATTAGTCGATTCCAGATTAATCTTTCAGATTTAGGTCTGGATTTCCAGGCTACGACGGTGTCCCAGTCCACCAGAATGGTGATCACAAAAGGCCCTCAAAAGTTAATGATGATGTTAGTTGATAAAATCATATATGAATCAGTGACTTCTTCTCATATGATCCGTTTATGGTGTTTTTGATCTTCACAACTCTCCTGTCTGTCACTGTAGAGAGACATTCTGCTAAACATCTGCTTTCCACAGAAGAAATGACACAGACATTCAGGTGCATAAATGATGACAACTTTAATTCCATTAGTTTTTGTCAAATTAAATGAACTTTGCAGGCGATGAATCTCTGTGATTGTTTTCTGCATCACCACATTTTTTTTTCAAGGTTCAAGGTTTATTGGCTTATTTCAACCCATGTCGACAGCAGAAATTGTTCAGTGAGATATGATTTATCCAATAAAATAACGAAACGCTGTAAATCTGAAGCGATCACCCTGCGTCTCCACACCCAACGCTACACGAAACACACTTCAATTCCCAGAGTTTAACTCCTCCGAGACCCGCATTTTTGTGCAGGACATTCTCTACGTGACAGAGTGAATGAAAACAAGATCTGTTAGTCTTTACTTGTTTTCTATTCTATTCTATTCTATTCTATTCTATTCTATTCTATACTGTTCTATTCTATACTATTCTATTCTGTTATATTCTATTCTATACTATTCTATTCTATTCTATACTGTTCTATTCTATACTATTCTATTCTATTCTATACTATTCTATTCTATTCTATACTATTCTATACTATTCTATTCTATTCTATACTGTTCTATTCTATACTATTCTATTCTATACAATTCTATTCTATTCTATTCTATTCTATACTATTCTGTCCTATTTTATTTTATTTTATTTTATTTTATTTTATTTTATTTTATTTTATTTTATTCTATTCTAACAATCTCCACTTGATTTCCTCTGGAATGATCAGATTATGTGCTTGAACCGTGTTTACTCCTGATATTACATCAGATCAGCTTTTAAAACAAGTGGGAAACATGTTTAAATTACTAACATGTCAAAGCCATCAATAATCCAGAGCTGATCATAAGAAACAAACACATTAATGATCTTAAATCCAGTGGAAATCACCAGTGTGACGTTTATGTTTGATGAATTAAGAGAATCCAGAGAAACGGAGGCTGTAATGATTTGGAAAGATGTGCTTTCATAAATAATAAAACTGAAGGCCAAAATATTCATCACGATTTGATTATCTTCTTATGATGAACTTATGGTTTTTAAAGGCTCTGCTTTAATATCGAGAGCCAGAGCCACATCTGAAACCAGATTATTTACAAAGCATATTTATCTTTTTCTCGTTGACTGCAGAATCTGTAGGTTTGAGTTCGTTTGTGTGGACTATATGGTTATATATATTGGAATATATCTGTAATTTACGATGAAAACAGCGGAAGAAACCAGAACCATCCACTTTATGAGGCCAAACGAGCGTAATGTACGGCTCATCCTGCAGCGTGTTTCCAATTACACACACACACACACACACACGACTGCACTTCCACGCCAGGAGAGAAAATGTGTTGATTCGGAGCGGATTTCCTGATCGCCTGAAAAATACATCAAAAATCTGTTTGCAATCATTGGTGTTGCAGGATCATGCCATTTATGATATAACTTTTGTTTTCTTTTCATCAATTCTGTCTGTATCATAAGAATAAACTGTATGCATATATTCATCATTTCGTGAGTTAGTCATCGGCTTAATTGTTTTGATTGAATTGTGTTAAAAAAATTTTTTTATTTTGCTAAATTATCTGCCAATGGGGTCAAAAAAAAAAAAAAAAAAACTGAATTCAAATGGAAATCAAGATTATGTTTCTTACCCCATTGACAGATAATTTTGTTTGTTTTAAGCAAAAACTCACTTAATTAAAACTTTTTTTTTTTATCAGAAAACAAGATCTTCACATCTCTAGTAAATGCTTCTTGATTTAAGAATGTTTTGGATATTTGGACTGGAAACAAGACAAAAATACTAAGATTCTTTTTTGCAGTGTTCAAACCGAATGAAAATGAGAAATGTTGTTTGTAGTTTCAGCTAACTGTGACAAGCTGATATTTGTCCTGTCCTGTAGCCACAGAGCATCTGCCCCACCTGGAGATGTTTCTATATCAGGTGCATCTAAACACGGAGATCCTGTGAATCCCGAGGAGACGTCCGGGAATAGATCGGCTCCTGTTGGCGAGCCAGAACCCGCTGATGCCAGACTCACAGAGAGGGGATAGCATTCAGGGCCCTGTCACACACCCGGTGCAGTGCAGCGTCAGGCGAGTGTGTTTGGCTAGTTTCAGCCGAACGTCATGTTTTTTTTCATATTCTTATTTCATGTCTGTCATGTGATCCCCTGTTATAGTCATGTGATCCGGCCATGTGTTCCCCATGTGAATGTGTCATGTTGTCATTTGATAGTTTGATTGACAGGCGATCTGACCAATCATAATCCGCCATCCGCCGAATCCGTCATTTTTGTCCGACAAAGCAGTCAGGAGATTTAGTAGATTAACGTTGGAGGATTTGAACTTGACGGAGTGTACTGACGTCTTCCCGCGGTGAAAACAACATTCCTCCTGATGTTCATTCACGTTTATTTGATGCTATAAATGAACTAGAAGGAAGAGATGATCGGTTCATGAGCGGCTTTAACTGAGTGATCTGTCAGACACATTAAAGAGCCACAGAACGGTATATTTATTGGTTTAAATTTCTTTAAAAAATGACTAATTTGATAGTTGAGACTTTGTTTCATATCAAAAGTACTGGTCTGTCCTGTGTGTCAGTGTGTTGTCAGTGTCCTCTCTGCTTAAGAGAATAGAGACAAAACACACCCATTACTCATTACGAGAATAGGGACGACCCTTTTAGATCATGCACCGGGAGCGCCGACCATTTGTCCCATCTTTAAACTAGCGAAAGTGGATTCGGACGCGCCCTCTGAGCATTTACGCCGTGTGCTTTAGACCATGCGCTTAGATCGATAGAATAGGGCCCTCAGTGTTTAGAGCAGATCTGTGTTGATAGAGTCCCTCGCTCTTTCATATCTCTTCCGTTCAGTCTGTTTTTAGAGCAGAATTCCCTCTGTGACGCTTTTCCACACTTCCATCTGCTGACCGAGAGGATCCGCTTCCACCTGAGAGGACATCTGCCGGTTATTCCTCTCTCTCTCTCTCTCTCTCTCTCTCTCTCTCTCTCTCTCTCTCTCTCTCTCTCTCTCTCTCTCTCTCTCTCATCTAAGATGCTGTGCACATTTTGGATTGAAGCATTTAAAGGTGCAGTCTGTAAGTTTTAGCAGCATCTAGTGGTGAGGTTGTGAACTGCACCCAACAGAAGTTACGGTGGCCGACAGGAAGTGATGTCGTCATCTGAGACAGCAGAGAGTAGCAGTTCAGCGATGAGGTTTCTTTACAAAGATAAAGAAATTAGGTTTACTTTATTATTCAGTAAAACGATGTTATTGGGAATATTATTGTTACCTGTTCATCATTGTGTCAGTGTTTTATTCGCTGACTTTTGCTCGCTTCTTTACACGAAGAACAACATAGTGACGAAACGCGTTTGTCCGCTCAGGGCCACCGTAGAAACATGTGGATGTAAGCGGACTCGCGGTGTGTGTAGAGAGAAATGCTCATTCTAAGCTAATAAAAACATAAAGGTTCATTAAGTAAGGTCTTTATACACCACTGAAAACATCGTTATGTTTATGATATTGCAGATTCCAGATATTTAGTAATGTAATCTGATTACTTTTAGATTACTTGTTTATCTCATAGATAAACTATAGATTTGAGTAGGATAATCTTGTGCCATTTTTATATAACCCTGACCTTAATTGACCAATCAGACGACGTCATCAGACGACATTGTGTGTGTGTGTGTGTGTGTGTGTGTGGGGGGGGGGGGGGGGTTGTTACACTGTAGGATTTACTTTGAAACAATTTAGCTCAGGAATTGCTTGTAAATATTACAAAAAAACCCAGCAAATAACACATTGAATTAAACATGATATTTTGAAGTAGAAAAAATTACTGTCTTGTAAAACACAACAATAATCTTTGTTTAATTTACAATCATGTTGTACAGTATATGTGAGGTGATTTATTGTTTTTATCTCGCTTTTCCAGGTCGTTTGCATGTCCGGATCTGAGTGTTGAAATCCGTGAGAGATTCATAACCTCCTGAATCATCTGTAGGACAGGAGCGGTGCAGTCCATCCAGGTGAACACACACACACACACACACACTGACACACACACACACACACACACACACACACACACACACACACACACACACACACACACACACACACACACACACACACACACACGTGAGTCAGTGAAAGGTAAAACCACACCCAAGGTGTGAATGTGTGTCAACAGGATTAAATAACAAGTTGTGGTTGTTAATGAACAGACGAACGGTCCTGCGCTCGTGTAAACGAGTGATTATAGCGTGAGTAAACTCATTACACTGCACAAACACGAGCCTCTTCCTCAGGGTTTCTGTCTCTTACGGCACACACATCCAAACGTTCTCAACATCAAGATACATGTACTGGAGAAGACGCAGAATGACTGAATATATCAAGTCAAATTTAAACAAGTTTTTGCTTAAAACAAGAACAAATATCTTCTGATGTGGTCAAAAAAATCAACTTAATTCAAAGGGAAAACAAGGTTATTTTTCTGACTCCACCAGCTGATATTTGCTCTTGTTTTAAGCACAAACTCGTCTTTGCAGAAAACAAAACTTAATATCTTCAGTCATTTTGCTTCTTTTGTAAATGTATCTTGATTTAAGAATGTTTAGATATTTTCATTATGAAGCTATCACATTTCATCACACACTGAACATCTGCTCTTGTGTTTCAGAGAAGAAAGAATGTCATAGTTGGAACGACTCGAGGGTGAGTAAATGATGTTGCTGATCTGTATCTGTGTGCGTGGGGGTGTTTAACTCCTTACACACACACACACACACACACACACATGGAGTATGTGAACGATTCAGCATTGAAAATCTCATGCTACAAACGTAACAAAGTGGTTTTTACAGTGAGTTTGATGTTGTTGATGTGGGGAATAAATACAGGGTCTCGTCGCTCATTAAACTCCAGACTTATTTTAAGCTTCTGGTGGTTAAAGCCGAGAAACACACTTGATTTCTGCTCATAAACACACACACACTTTCATCCAGACTGGATTCTAGACCTGGGTTTTTAGTCAGAATTGTGAAATATAAACTTGGAGCTGTGAAAAAATGTCAGAATTGCAAAATATAAACTCATAATTGCGAGAAAAAGGTCAGAATTGTGAAATATAAACTGGGAATTGTGAAAAAATGTCAGAATTGCGAAATATAAACTGGGAATTGTGAAACAGTGTCAGGATTACGAAATATAAACTGGGAATTGTGAAACAGTGTCAGGATTACGAAATATAAACTCGCAATTGTGAAAAAAGTCAGAACTGCGAAATATAAAACTTGGATTTGCATAGAAAAAAATTCTGAATTGCTAAATATAGACTCACAATTATGAGAAAAATGTCAGAGTTGCAAAATATTATATTGTGAAACAATGTCAGAATTATGAAATATAAACTCGCAATTTTAAAACTATATTTGAAATATAAAACTTGGATTTGCAAAGAAAAAAATTTCAGCATTGCAAAATATAAACTCATAATTGCGAGAAAAATATAAACATTGCAAAATATAAACTTAAAATGACAAGAAAAATGTCAGAATTCTGAAATATAAACTGGGAATTACAAGAAAAATGTCAGAATTACGAAATTTAAATTTGAAATTGTGAAACAGTTTCAATTGTGAATTTATATTTCATAATTCTGACAGAATTATGAAATATAAATTCACAATTGTGAAAAAAGTCAGAATTGCGAAATATAAAACTTGGATTTGCATAGAAAAAATGTCAGAATTTCTAAATATAAAATGACAATTACGAGAAAAATGTCAGAATTGTGAAATATAAACTTGGAGTTGTGAAAAAATTTCAGAATTGCAAAATATAAACTCATAATTGCGAGAAACATATAAACATTGCAAAATATAAACTCACAATTACAAGAAAAATGTCAGAATTGTGAAATATAAACTCACAATTGTGGAAAAAAGTCAGAATTACGAAATATAAAACTTGGATTTGCATAGAAAAAAATTCTGAATTTCTAAATATAAAATGACAATTACGAGAAAAATGTCAGAATTGTGAAATATAAACTCACAATTGTGGAAAAAAGTCAGAATTACGAAATATAAAACTTGGATTTGCATAGAAAAAAATTCTGAATTTCTAAATATAAAATGACAATTACGAGAAAAATGTCAGAATTACGAAATATAAACT